>PVJX010006024.1:0-80796 GCA_004027295.1 Dolichotis patagonum | reverse complement strand
CTCTTGATATCATTTGGGCTGTCCCCTTCTTTTTCATTTATCCCTATTAATCTTATGTTATTTTTCTTTGCATCATCTTGCAGGTGTTGAATTGTTATTTCCTGATTCTTTGTTATTTTTAAAAGATCTTGTCTTTGCTGCTCACTGGCTGCAATCTTATCTTCGAGGTCTGAAATTCTATCTTCACTTTCATTGAGGCAGTTTTTACAGCTTTCAATAGAATTTTTGATTTCCTGTATATCTCTTTGAATCTGCTTTATGCATTCTGTTTGTTTCTTATATTGTTCATTCAGGGATTCTATCTGTTTGCTTTGTTCCTCTAATTTTTTTAACTGTGTTTTTACTAGATGCATTCATTATTTCTTTCACTATTTTTATCAATTCTTCTTTTACCTGGGCAAGTTTTTCTGATTTGAATTTCTCCATAGCTTTCCCTAGTTGCATATTTATTTCATTTGATATCATTTCAGACATTTCAGGTGTATGACTTCTTTTTTCTTCTATGTACATGGCTTCTAAGCTTTCTTGGGGAGGGCTAGGGCTTTGAGCCTGCCTTTTGGTCTTTCCTTGTGTCATTTTTCTATATTTCCTTGCTTTGAGTGGTGTTCCAAAACTTCCTTTGGATGTGTGGCGAATTACCTCTTGCACCCTCAGTTCCTGGAGGGGCAGTGGCTCCCCTACAGGCTCTTGGCTTCCTCACAGGGTCCTAACTCCCCTCTGTGGGCTCCTGGCTCCCTAAGTTGTAAGGTGAATGCTGGGTGTGGTCAACCCAGAGCCTGTGGAATCTCAGGCAGGCCAGGCCAGGCCACCGTGCTTTGTCCCAGGCAGGTCTCCAGGAGATTCCCTGCGAGTGACGGGTGGGCCTACAGGTCCCAAAGAGTCAGGCCAAAATGCTGGTTTCTGCAAAGTTCCCAGTCCCAAACAGACCTGGCCAAGATGCCAGTCTCCACAATATTCCCAATCCAAACATCCCAGACCTCTCTGTGGGTCCAGGAGGTTGCCGGTCCCAAAGAGTCAGGCCACAATGCTGGTCTCTGGGAGATTTCCTGTGGGTGAAGAGCGGGGCTATGGACCCAAACAGACCTGGCCCAGATGCCAGTCTCTGGGAAGTTCCCTGCGGTTGAAGGGCGGGCCTACCAGTCCCAAACAGTTGTGCCGAGATGCCGGTCTGCGCAGACTTTCAATCCAAACAGCCCGGGCCACTCTGTGGGTCCAGGAGGTTCGGGTCCCACAGAGTCAGGCCTCGATGCTGGTCTCTGGGAGATTTCCCGGGGGTGAAGGGCGGGGCTACGGGCCCAAACAGACCTGGCCCAGATGCCGGTCTCCGGGAAGTTTCCTGCGGATGAAGAATAGATATTTCTTAAAAGAAGAAATAGAAATGGCACTGCATTTGTGTAAGACAAAATGTGCAACATCATGAAATATCAGGAAAATGCGAATGGAAACCACAATGGGAAGTTGTTTCACCCAAGTCGGATCCTCGACCATCACAAAAGCAGTAGATCCCGGTGAGGACGCGGAGGAAAGGGCCCTCTCTCTCCCACATTGCTGTGGGAACAGAAATTAACACGGAGATCACCATGGGGCATCCCAGACCAATGAGCAGATCCAGTATCCAGAGGGCGGGCTTTCAGAAGGTGACTGGGTCACCGGGCAACTCTACTCGGCTTCCCCAGGGATGAGTTCAGGGCTGAGTCGGAGGTGGTCCCTGGGTTGTGAGCCAGAAGGATGGGTTCTGGTCCCCAGCTCCTCCCTTCTCTTTTCCACTTCCTGGCTGTCAAGGGTTGAGCTGTTTTTCTTCTCCAAGCCCTTCCTCTGTGCCCTTAGAGGAGAACTGAAAGACACGTGAACACTGAAAAACTACGTTTAATGTATGGGCAAAGGGGTAGTTTGCTAGAAAACTTTCCACTCAGTGAATGAAGAAAGGGCCGCCAAGTGTAGATTTAACCTCTGAAACTTCGAGCATCTATGAAACTCTCCTTTTTAAATTTGTGTGTGTTGGGCATTTTGTCTTAGTGTCAAGAAAGTGACAGATGGACTCAAAGTAGGTGGCCACTTACAGGAAAATGGATGAAGAAAGTGTGGCATATAGGCACAGTGGAATTTTACTCAGCCATGAAACAGAAGGAAATGTTGTTATTTGCAGCTCCATGGATAAGAGTATGTTGTGTTATGTGAAATGCGTCAAGCCCAGAATAATAAACAGCACCTGTTTACCTGAAAATCTTGATGTCAGAGGGCATGGTAGTACATGCCTCTAACCCTAGCATGCTGGGGGGCTGAAGCAGGAGGATTGCAAGTTTGTGCCCAACCTGGGAAACGTGATGCTTTTGTAGAGACAATCTCAAAAAACAGAAACAAAACAAACACCAACGAACAAAAAAAGATAATCTCATTGAAGTATAGAATAGGACAGGAGTTACCAGAGCATAGAAAGAGTGTGGGGAGGACAGAGAGAGGAGATAGGGAGAGATGGAGAGGGAATGGAATGGATTGTTTCAAAATAACTGGCAGACAGGATCCTGGAACATTCCCAACATGAAGAAAAGAGACAAGTTTGAAATGATAGCTTCATCAAGCACAGCCATCTGATCATTACACACTGTGCATGCACAGTGATGCATGACATTGTGCCCCATAAATATGCAGTTACTATATGGCAATTAAAATTTAAAAATGTATTTTAAAAGGTGGCGTTGCTTAGTTCCCCTCTATACTGATCAATTTCTCTGGGGCTTCTCCTCAATTTTACTGTTTCCTCCTCCTCCTCCTCCTCCTTCTCCTCCTCTTCTTCCACCTCCCACCTCTTTTCTCCAGGATTTCAAAAAGAAATTTATTTTCAATCCAACATTTCTGACTGTTGTGCAGGAGGAAGATTTTCAGGTTATACAGTTCAAATATTTCTAGATATTGAAGTCTTCGTTATTTCCCAAGCCTACTTCTGAGGGGTAAGAATCCTGAACGTGTTTTTGCAGTTGAGCACGTGTTGCCACGTTGCTTCTCAGAAGATGACAGTGATTTACCCAATTTGGGCAGAAGCTCAAGGCCCTGTCCTCAACCTCACACTGGTTCCTGGGCTATCATGTTTTAAAATGCCCGTTGCATAAATTAAACTCATTTCTCATTGTTTTCATTTGCACTTTGAAATTAGAATGAATTTGAAGATTGTTTTTAGTAATATTTTTCATTTGATTTTTAAAAACATTTTTCAAAACTACGTTTACTCCAGAAATACAATGGTCACATTGTTACTATGTGATTCAAACCACACAGAAATAGACAAGACATAATGTAGATGAAGGATCTACATTTCTTTTAGAGTGAACAAAAATTTAAAGCAACTGTTTACTAAGAATCTACCCTTTCTCTAATGATAAAAAAAAGCACTTCATTATTTCTAAATCTGCATATCTTTGGATGTGTTAGTTGATTTGAAATCTGTTGCTGTTTTTTTTTTTAATCTGTCTAGTGTTGTGCCAGGATTACATTATCCAAATATTTTTGCCCAGGAATTTTAACTCTTACTCCTTGAATTTTTGAGAATTTTGATAGAATGGCATCCCATTTATAAATAAATTTAGGAGTTTTGAAATTTTGCACTAATTCTTCCCAACCTGAGGACAAGATGTTTGACCCCTACAGGTTCTTGTAGGTTTGTGCTCTTCTTTCTTGCAGGTTTGTGTAGGTTAGCGCTGCATATGTTTTTCCAGTTCACTCCAGTGGTGAGGTCACTGCACTCTGCCCTTTGCACTCTGTCGCTCTATCTCTGCAGCTCTCTGCTATGCTCCTGCAGTCAGAGTAGCCCCTGTGACTTTGGATGCCACAGGTTGGAAGGACATTGTTTAGTCTTCCTGAGCCTGAACGTAGTTGCTTCTCTCTCCTTTTATGGGCTGTGGGGAGTTTACAGTGCGCTGTGGCTGGACCCAGAGCCAGCTTTGCAGCATCCTCCTTCCTCTACATGATTAGCTTGCTGGTGCCTGCCAGGCCTCCCTCTGCCACCCACTGTCACAGAAAATGACCTGAGCCCCCATGCACCAGTACACTTCAGTTTCTTAGTTGCCCAGGTAATATTTCCTGTTGCTCCTGTCTCTTAGAAAAGGCTGGTCACTGCGATGCGTGGTTGGTGTTATAGTCAAGGGTTTGCGAAGAAAACAAGACAATACAGGACACATAATTTATATATTATTTGTAATGGTCACCCAAGGAATCAAATACAAAGAAACTACAGGAAATCTGTCCATGCACTAAAGACCTACAGAATCCAGCCAGTCCCTGGATCCCATGGAAATATCTGGCATTAGATCATCTGAAGACCTAGAGCCCTAGAGTCTCATGAGAGTCTGTTCCACTGATCTGTGCTGAGAAGGCCTCAATGTCAGTGGTGGAGGCTAGAAAGTCTGCACCAGTGGAGTGAAAGGTCTGTGTCAGCAGGCTGAGGGTTCTGTACTGGAGCCAAGAAGCAATGCTTAAAGTAAAAACCAGAGCTCCCCCGAAAAGTACCACAGCCATCCCAGATGACAACGAGTCCTGAGCTCCTCCAATGACGAGGACAGTCAAGTTCATATTAGGAAGCCAACATGACAAGCTTCTCCTGGAGATTGAACAGCACACACCTTCCCCTCCTGGGGAAGCAACGCTCAAAGTAAAGACCAGAGCTCCCCCAAAGTGAACTGCATCCATTCTCAGTGACAAGGTCCCAAGCTTGTCTGATAATGAGAATAATTGAGTTCATATCAGGAAAGAAGCTTGACAAGCCCCTCCAGGAGAACCCATGGCAACAGGAGAACCAACAGCACTGAACAGCAACACTCCACTCTTCCTCTCCAGGTCTCCTTTTAATGCTGGCCACAGACCCCAGGTGGGCCACTATACTCAGCACCAAGCCGATTCAGTTCACACTTGATGATCATCAATTTTCAGTCCACCACAACTGGTCACTATGATGAACACTGTATAAATCAATCCCCAGTTGACAAGCCACTTTTCTTTTGTACTTCCTGCTTGCCTATCCCATATAAACCTTAGATCACCAGTGATCAGGGCCTAATATTCTGGGAATGATCCCAGTCAGTGCCCATTGATGTCACTAACTCTGTCTCTGAATCCTAGGTGTCGTTTCAGTGTTTTTACTGACTATTGAACCACCACTCAACTTCTGACCCCTGCTTGGAGATCTGATGCCAGGTACCTCCTTCTGCACAGGGCCGATCCCCACTTGGTCCCTTGACAAGCCCAGAGACAAGTCGATTGTTTGCATCCATCATAGCCTTGAGACTTCTCCTGTGTTTATTACATAGCAATAAAACATCATAAGACATGTGAAAGAAGCTGGTCCTGAATCAGAAAACTCCAACAAGAAAGAGAAAAATCATAGCTCTATTTCTGGTGGAGCTTTCTTTAATTTAATCTGGTTCTTCATTTTTATTATAGAAAACTTACCATCCTAAACATTTTAAGTATACAATTCACGTAAAAATATACAGTTTTATTTAAACAATCTCAAGAACTTCTTCCCCTGCTTACCTGAAAGTTGTGTCCATTAGACAGTAACTTCCCCTTCCTTGTTCCCTGGCAACCACCACTCTCTCCATGTCAGTTTGATTGTCCTAGACATCTTATATAAGTGAAACTAGGCAGCAATTGTCTTCTTATACAGGTTTATTTCCCTTAGCAGAATCTACTCAAGGTTCTTCCATGTTGTAGAATGTGCCAAAACTTCCTTCTTTTTCAAGACTGAATACCATTCCTTGGCCCATGGATTTCACATTTGGCTTACCCACTATCTTCCAGGAGACACTGCAGTACTTCTGCCATTAGTTATTAGGGGTAATGTTGCTGTGAACCTTCAAGATCTTGCTTTTAATTACTTTTAAAGTATTGGACTAGATTTTGTCTCATTTGATCCTTATTTTATGAGTCAGGTACAGTGAATATCCAGTTTTACAGACGCAGAAATGGAAGCACATAGAATTTGAGTAACTTGCTGAATGAATGTGATTTCAAAGCTCCCATGGTAAATACCACTCTATGGTACTTTCCCAAAGAGGAATCTGGGTGCTTTTACCAAGGAGTGAAACATGAGAAATTAGGATCATGTTGGCATTGCCTGTGTATAAAGAAAGAGACAGGCCTTTGTTTTTACCATTTGCCGTATTCAGTGAACATTGCAGTGAAAATGACATGCAGGTTGTACCTAGGACGGAACAGATTATAACACTCAGAGCTTCCCAGGTAATTCATGAAATGGTCTGCTTTTGAGTTGCCTTTCAAAAGTAAATCTTACTCACAGAATTGCTTTGATAGGCGGAATCTGGTGAAGCTGTTTCGTATTTTCAAATTTAGACATCTCAATTTCCTCTTTGTAGAAATACAGCTATAATGAAGTCAGTAGGAAGAAAATGAAAAGAAAAGCGAGCGAGAGTCTGAAAGTTCACGCAGCAGTTCCTCGCTGAAACCCGTCTGCCTATGAGTTGCACCCTAAGGTGTCCCTTGTACCCCAAAACACCCTGTGTGAGGACATGAACTCCACTCAGCAGCGGCCTCCTCACAGTCACCAACGTGGGGTACCAGTGGGCGATGGCACCACCCCACGGCTCCTCCTGTCCTGTTGGCTGGGCTCTCTACCCTACATATGCTTTTGCAATACAGATTGCCCAATCCCCTGAGAAATGTAAAAGCACGCTCTGGGAACTGCTCTTTAATGGGCTGTCTATAAAGTAAGTGTGTGCTGTGTATATCTTGATTTAAAAAATGTTTTTTCAGCGTAGTGGCACATTAAATCCATCCATCTTCCTTAGCTCTCAAAACACTGCTGTATTTTCAGGATCAGAGAATAAATATGTTTTTGTTTCCTGTTCCCCCAAATAAATTATTTGAGTTGTTTTTCTAGCCTGCATTGTATTTTACTTCCTTCTAGATTTCTTTTACCATCAGTCATTGTTTTTTTTTAGTGTAAAATTTATATCCGAAAAATACATTTAATTCATTTATTTAAAAAAAAGCCAAGTCCTTTCTAGAAATGGAAATCATTTAGTACTTATTTCACAGAATTATCCTCGAAATAGATGAAGAATGTTTTACTAAGCCTGATGAGCTAAGGCTATACAAAGATATATATGCGACAGTTTATAAATAGAGGAAATACTTAGGCAATTTAAGAATGCCTTTAATTTTAAAATAAGCAAAGAAAAACCCTGCTATCAAGGCAAATATAGAGGTTACTGCTGAAGTTTTCGTGATCGTTTACTTTTCTCGCATTTATGTGATGGAGCTTTAGGGTGACAGTACTGTAATCTCATCATAGGGATGTAGGTGAATCTGAATAAGTTTAATAGATTTTTCTACTTGCTTGTTGGATGTGAGACAGAAGCTCAGATCAAATCTGTTGAGAAATGAAGGTGATTTTTAATTGCTCGCTGAATCTGAGGAAGGATTGAGCCAGCAAAGCCATGTCCTGAGCCTCAAAAATGGTTGGGACCAGGGCTTTAGCTATGTCCAGTGTTTCTGTCTCCGTCTTTCTCAAAAGTCCGCTTCTCTTCCACTCTCCATCAGATTCCTCCACATGGCCAGAAGCAAACCCCATGCAAGTCCTTAAATCTCCTTCTAAACCACTGGCTCGGATTCCTCTGCTGCCTTGGGCCCATCTCTGAGGTCACCTGCATCTGGAGAATTGTTTTCCTATCCTCCTCAGTTTTCCTACCTCAAAGACATTCTCAGTGAGGGGTTTTCCTACCTCAAAGACATTCTCAGTGAGGGGTGGGGTGGGGGCAGGTAGGGCAGGGTAAAAGCTCCTGGTGGTGAAAATGCAGGAGTGACCCTCAGCCAAAGGGGAAGGGGCCTGGTGCATTGATACCACTTGGTCCTCCTTTCTCGAGATAATGTGAATTCTGTTCACAGGCCTCTGAGGGAGCCCCTGCAACCACCTTTTATTATTGCTTTCTTCCTTTCTCTGACTCAGTTTCCTCCATTTTGCCATGCTTCCTTAATCAGTCTCCCATCCCCACCAACCACCCATACTCAACCCCTCATTTCAGAGTGCTTCAGGAGAACCCAAACTTGGAGGATCACTGAAGAATAACTGCCTTTGGGTTTTCTTTATGACCCAGCACAAAAATCATGCAGAAATTCTTAATTGGCCCTTCTCAGACCAAGAGCTTGGCCTTGGGCCAATCAGCTGTACCATCCCATGACTAGTGTGGAGGATGAAGCTGTGGAGTCAGGGGTGGAGGGGGCCGAGAGAAGGGCAGCTCAAAGTGCAGAAAGACAGAGTTCACAGAAGATAAGCGTCTGCTGAATGCGGTGTCTTTTATAATATATTTTTTATAAAATTAAACATTCACTGTATATTTTGATCACACTTTGCATATTTCAATATTTCCTAGTTTTAAGAGACACATAATAATTGCACATATTTATAGGGCATAGCATGATATAAACATGCATGTATATAATGTGTAATGATCAGATCAGGGTAATTGTGTACCCCTCACTTCAAATATTTATCATTTCTTAGGTTGGAACATCTGAAAATCCCCTTTCCTAGTTATTCTGTAACAATCAACTAACTGTTGTCACCCATAGTTATCCCACCATGCCACAGAACATCAGAAGTCATTACTCCTATCCAACTGTGCCCCTGTATCTGCTAATCACCTTCTTTCCTTCACCTGCCCCCAACTTTTGCCCATTTGTAGGAGTTTCTTCTACTGTTGGATTGAGTTTTGTACAGGTTCTAGATGTCAATATTTTTACAGATGGATAGTTCATAGATATTTTCTCTCATCCTGAAAGACTGTCTCTTCACTCCTACTTGTTTTCTTGACTGGACAGAAATTTCTTAATTCAATACGGTTATGTTTGTCAGTTATACTCTTGTTGCCTATGCTCTGCAGTCATATTAAAGAACAAAACAAAAAAGCAAAACTTGGTCCACACCAATGTCCTGAAGCATTTTCCTTAGTCTTTCTTCTAGTATTTTTATAGCTTAAATATTTAAGTCTTTGATTCATGCTGAGTTGATTTTGTATATGATGAGAGATAAGGCAAAAGCCTTTCTTCTGCAAATGGGTATCTAGTTTTCCTAGCACCATGTGTTAAAGAGACTATAATTTCTTTAATGTATGCTTTTTGTGCCTTTGCAGAGAACCAGCTGGCCATGGACTACTTCTGGGTTCATTATTTGCTAGCAATAATTTATCTTTTGCCCCTTTTGTTTTTGTAACTACCCTTCCTCTGGATGTCTTTCTATCTCTTTCTTTCTGCCTCTCTCTCTCTTCTTGTTTTCTCTTTCTATATGTATTATATATGTATGTATAATATGTACATATATGTATATATGTGTGCAAATGTGTTTACCTGTATGCAAATATGTATTCATATTTTTATGAACAATTTGAGTGCATGTTAGAGATGTCATAAATCCTTAAATACTAAACTGTGTATTTTCTAGACACAAGAAATTCTATTTATTTAAATGCAATGATACTGAGGTAATTTTTCATTGATTTTATACTATTATTTAATGTATAGCTCATATTTAACTATTTTATTCCAGTCCAAGATCAAACCCAAGAACATACATTGCATTTGATTATCAAGTCTTGTTATTTTCCATCTGCAACCTTTCTTTGAACTTGGCATTTTTGAAGCATGCAAATTAGGTATTTTACAAAATGTCCCTCAAGTATGAAACCAATATTTTTTTTTAATCTAGTACATACATGGGAAGTTGAGAAAGAAGCAGCAATGAGCAGGGCCCCTGCAGATATGCTGACAATCATTTCATTAGCTTTGAAGAGGCTTCCAAAACATAAGGGAGAAGATTCATTGATCTAAGGTAGACAGTGCAGTATTATTGAGACATGTGGATGTAATCAAAGTGTCAGTGGTGAATTCCTTGAGTTATTTTTTTAAATCATACTATTTGAAGGTGGTCTCTGACCAAAACTTCTATGCAGCAAGTAGATACGTTGTATATATCATGGAAATTTATAGATCAGTGGAGCTAGAGGTTATTTAGTGCATTTTATAGATCAAGAGCTCAGATTTACTGAGCTTAAGAAATTTGGCTATAGTAGTCAGTGCAGAGCCAAGATACAATTCCCCATCATCCTGATTCCTTGCACAGTGCTCTTTTCTACTCTGCTGTGTAATCAAACTAGCTACTCATGTAGCTGTCATCTTGCTTCTCACTGTGATTTAGGGACAATCCAATTTCCAGTGTATTTGATTGATCTCATTATCAGACATATGAAGCTCTACAAGGAAAATTCTCATCAAAAGGGCTACTACTCAAGAAGTGCTGCTAAAAAGACACAGCTCTTTTCTACTGCAAGTTATCTATTCTACACGACCAATAGAAATACCACCATAGCTACATGAGCAACTGTGTTAATATATTAATTTCTGATGATTAGATTTCTACATAATAGTCATTACTTTTGATTAGAGAAAAGTGGTCTGCATTCATTTGAGATCAATGCATTCCAGGAAGGAAGACTGTTCGTCTCATCAGCATCAAAGCTAGGTTCGCACAGAGCTCCCCTTCAAGAGGGAGCAGTGGCAGAAGGGCCTTCTGCTGTGCTTTGCAATCAGTCAGACGGAATTTTCCCCTCCTCTACCCGTCAGTCCCAGCGCGATGGCTTGTGCCAGTGAAGTAATCGTTCTTCAGATCCCTCATCTATCTAATGGGAGTAATAATATCAATTATTCAATTCTCCCTGGGACTGTGGGTGCTTATCTTTCAGGGTGACAGAGAACATGCTTTGCAGTGTCTGGTGTCAATGTTTGACATATTATTTTAGTGAGGATGCCATGACCCATGCTACGGGTAGGTAGTAAGAAGAATCACTGTGGGGCAAGGCCGCTGATTCTACCATGCACTGCTAAAAAGAGTGCAGGGCCATCACAGCCAGTAAATGCAGTTACCCTTGAACCCTGCTATGGCCCACGATTAGGACTAACAGTCAACAGCAGGATGATTCTCCTTGATGCCCCATTTCTCTGGTCAGGTAGTTTCTTTTTTATGTTGCTAAAACAAACAAACAAAACAATATAAAATTTGTTTCATTTTTCAAAGTGTCACTAGATTTTTATTTTCACATGCTTTACTAGCATAAGAATGTTTCATTAAGAGGTCCTTATGGCAGGACTGCTTTGTACTGCCCTTGGGTGGTCATTGCTCTATTTATGTACCCTTGCTTCTTTCTTATTTCAAAATGTGACCCACATGTTCACAGTACATTAATGAAGCTGTGCATGGTAAAAGGATTTCTTGAAATGTGAAATCGTTGCTATGCTTTTTGTTTTTCTTTTAGCTTTCACATTGTTATGGTTTGTGCTTCAATGTTCCTCCAAAGCCCCATATGGTCATAGGACTTTTTCAGAGGTGATTGAATCTAGAGCATGTGATGCTGGGATTAAAGGTTTTTGATTAGTGAATCACTCCACTGATTGGTTTGGTATAATTCTGGCTAGGGTTAAGGGTGTAAATGCCATACATGCCCTAGGGCGGATAGCCTGCATACACTATAAGGGACAGAAAGAGTCTTCTACTCCTATTCCTTGTTGTTTTTGCTGTCTTGTGGGCACTATGAACTGTTCTTTGTGAAGCTGCCCTGCCTTGGAGCCAGTTGGCTATGAACTGAAATCTCTACAAACTGTGAGCTAAATAAATCTTTCCCCCTTTAACATTGAGTGTTGGGTATTTTGTCCCAGCAATGAGAAAAGCAACTAAACCACTTACCTTTACTTAGTAAAATAAATTGGTAAAATCATATTGGTAAAGTAAATTTCACAGCCTTATTTCTTCCTAGGTTGAAGTCAGTAGTATCAAGTTTGGCATAAATTACCAAGCTCTGAAAGGGGGGCTATAATGGAAACTGCATTTTAAGCATGCAGTGACAGCACCACAGACGGAAATCTATGGTACAGCCTTGGTCACCCCTCAATGGATTTCTCTATTTTCAAGTCCCATAGAATCTCACCTCTCTTCTCATTTCTTCCTGCTGGAACACAAAAGAGACCAAATGTATTAGCTATGATCTGCATGCATCAGCTACTTTGAGTTCGACAATTTTTTTGGAAAAATGTTTGAAAAGCAATTTACCCAGCACATGATGGCCGTAGGATTGCTCCTGGGGGAGGACTGAGGTGATCCCCCATGCAGCCTCCCCGCCCTGGTGCAGCAGGCTTTCCTTCTACCACCTTAGACAGATGGCCGACTGGACTCTGTCCTTCCAAACAAAGAAGTCATTGTAAAGAAAAAGTGATTTTTCTGTATTTTGGGCTCTGAAATCTTTTCCATTTCATTTTAATCACTCTTTTCCAGAAACAATGTAAAATGAAAGCAAGCTAGGATATTGCATTAAACACACACATGCACACGCACACACACATGTGCCCATGTGCACACACAATATTAAATGAAAACGTGGTGGCGACGCTGCTGAGCCTGACGATGAATCCTGGACTTTTCACACACAGCGGTCGGGTGCTGTCGCAGCAGCTCCTTGGAGCCAGGTGCGACGCGTGCGTTAGCAGGAAGCCCTAAATCAGGAGCTGTGGTCAGGTTCACTGGGTTGCTGCCGTTACTTCCGAAGGAGCCCAGCAGGTGAAGCAAAAGCTGCCACAGCTGAAAATAGAACCCAGTAGGAGAAAAACGTGCAAGGCAGTTGGGGGCAGCATACGAAGCCTTTGGTAGTCTTAGGTAATAGCGAATTCTCTTTTCCGCCTGACTTCTAATCTGTCCCTTGGGAGAAGCTCTGCTGTCCCATCCTGGTCTGACGCTGAGTCTTCCAGCCCAGGTTTCTGCTCACGATGGCTGCAGTTTCTGCCGCTTCTCCCCAGGAATGGCCTGCATGGTGGAGGAACGACTGCGGAGAGCAGCTGTGTCACATAGCACACGGGGATGGCTGCAGAGCAAGGCCAAGTGAGAACATATGGCGGGCTGTGGGGACCAAGCAGAGCTGCTGAAAATTGAATCCTTCCTCCTAGCTCCCGACCCTATCAGATCTCAGTGCAGGCGCTCTTAAGGAGCGAGAGCACTTCACTGTTACTTTGCTTTGTACACTTGCTTTGGATTTTACTCTTGGTAAGTGAAATAAAGTCAAGGACAAAGAAATTAATATTTTGGGAGTTTGAGTGCAGAAGTCTCTGCTGAAGCCTCCCCTGTGCTAGCTACTAGTCACTCTCGGAATGCAGGTATGTATCCCCAGCTTGAGTCTTTTGGATTGTGTTTAGGAACGATGCTCTTGTGCCAGCTCTGAATAAGGGTTGAACCCACCTTATGGTTACTGCTTATTCTACGCCACCAGCTCAGGGTAGCGAGACATGAAAGCCAGACTGTGTGCTGGCTCTTGGAGATGACTTTGAAAGAACAAACTCCGTGTCTGCAGAAAGGAGCTGCCCAGTCACCCCCGAGTGCTGGTGTGGACAGGGCAGCCTGTTTGCCGGGTTCTATGCCCTTCAGGACTCTGGAATCCTAGTGAGCAGGCGTGCTTTGGGTTGTGTTCCTGCTCAGAAGGGCAGTTTTTTCCATCATCATGGCTCATGGCTTCCTGTGCCAAGCACTCTACTAGGTTTTTTGGAGGATATCAGAAGACACAGAAGCACAAATAAATAGATAGCTGTGAATATCACAAATACAAATTTGCT
Organism: Dolichotis patagonum; assembly: GCA_004027295.1. Taxonomy (NCBI): domain Eukaryota; kingdom Metazoa; phylum Chordata; class Mammalia; order Rodentia; family Caviidae; genus Dolichotis; species Dolichotis patagonum. The sequence continues at coordinate 67,143 of PVJX010006024.1, read as the reverse complement.
CTGTTATCCAGAGCATAATTGGCGTGTTTAGTAAAATTGCACCACTCCCATGCCCAAGGCACTTGGACAGGTACTGTCATGTGTACAGGAAACAGAAGTCTTCTTTGTCTTTTTCTCACTTTTGTCCTGAAAGTAGTACCTATCATTCCACAGGTCTTAATTAGCAAATTAGGTGGCACAGCTTTGACAGAGAAACTGCAGTGCTCTCAAGAGTCAGAAAGAATGCTTGAATTTGGTGAAGTCTTCAGTCCCAGCTGTGCAGTGAACGTGCTGTGTTTGGGAACTGAGTGGCCGGGAGGGCACGTGTGGGGTGCTGGGGGCAGACTGTGCAACCGTGAGCAGAACCGGGCCTGGTAATTCAGGTCATTCATTTAGGAATCACTTGCTGAGGGCTGACCACTTGCCCAGTGCCATCCTAGATGCTGGAGATTTACGAATAAGTAGCAGAGTGGACTTTCTGCCCATGAGGTCACAGGACAGTGTAGTATAGTGAGTCGGAGATGATTCTGGGGGCCAAAGTTGGAGGATCCACCTTTAGGCTGGGAAAACATCTGGATCCAGCTACAGCAAATATTCAGTGTTTCACCACCAGGTAAAGTCTTACAGAGATGGTACATAATCTAGAAAAGCAGTGTACCTACCTGTTGATGTTGCCTAGGCCTATTTTGGTGTTGTTATTGAGGTGGGTTATGATGATAGTGGTGATCGGTGTTTGTATCTGTGTGTCTTTTTGTTCTAGGTTCACCAAATCCAGTGGTGTGCTGGTCAGGGCTTAACAGCCAGCTGTCTGGAAAAGAGAAAGAAAAGCTTTACTAACATCTGTAGTATGAATCCTCCTGTCTCAGCGAATGGCAAACTACCAGTACATCATCGCTGACAGTGGAGCTGGGGTGGGGGTGGGTCAAGAAGAGATAAGCATAGTTTTTAATTGTGTGTGTGTGTGGTGCTGAAAATTGAACATAGAGCCGTAACACTGAGCTACATCCCCAGCCTCTTTCTATTTTTTTATTTTGAGACAAGGTCTTGCTAAGTCACTAAATTACCCAAGGCTATTCTTGAATTTGTGATCCTCCTGCCTCAGCCTCCTTGAGTGCTGGGATTACAGGCATGTGCCACAACAGCTGTACATTTAAGCATACAATCCGGAACATTGCTGTTAAATGTTAACTGAATGAACTAGGAAAGAGTAAACTAAGAATAGGAGACCAGACTTTTATTTTTTAAGTAAGGGAAAACTTAATGTGTTGGAGATTTTAATATCTCACATTAACTTCCTAGCTTTTAATTACTTTATCAAAAGCAACAACAGTAAAAAGCCCTTAAATGTGCATTTACTGAGAATATATTCTTTAACATTCTTTATTACAGACTGCAACAAATCAGATTATTTAAAAACAGACTATTTTTAAACATAGTACTTTATGGCAATAAAACACTTTGCAAATCAATTTTATTGTTCCTCTCTGCAACCTCAGGAGGTAATAGATATGAGTTGCCTATTTTTATAGATGAAGAAAGTAAGGCACAAAGAGATCTTCAAACTTTCACATAGTGTGATAATGGAAAAACTGGGATTAGGACTCCAGTCCTGGAGTCTCCCAGCTATAGTTAATTAGCTTATGCATTCTGAAGTGGGGATAATTTAAAATGAGATTTTCACTGGCTTTGGTCTATGGAGATGCCTGTAGTTTCTGCAGCATAACCTACCAGTGCTGAGGGTCATTTGATACTTGCCACATCCTTTTTTGTTGGCTCTGATCTGCCCAGAGCCCCTGCTGGAGGGGCCATTGAAGGACCCCATTTCGGATCAGATTCCTGAAGTCACCCTCACCCATGCCACAGCTGCCTGGATTCTAGGAGGTGTCAGACCGAGGGATAGAAATCAATAAGTCAGGCTGTGGCCTAAACATAACGGGGTAATCTCACTCCTTCTCTCCAGAATTTGAAATGAAGACAAAGTGAGAAAATTAGTGTGGGAACTGAATGTTAAAACCATGTAGGAAGACAGTGTAGATTATAGGTAAACTTATCAGAGAGCAGAAATTATTAGTAAGTAGGAGACTTGACTTAGAGAACACGCGAACTTCTCAGACAAGGAAGCAATACAAGGAAAATAAATGAATTTTCAGGAAAAATAATTACATACTATGTGAGACAGACTGTATAGCAGAACAGATGAAAGCATTTCCCAAGGTTACTGTGGTAGGACCAGCAATTTTCCAGTTTCTGTTCATGTATGTACATGAGCTGATCACAATATATGGAGAAAGCTTAAATTAAAAATACTTTATTACAGAAAGGGATGAAGTACCATTAACCCCCCTCAAAACCTTTTTTCTGCTTTGAAAATACTTATCCTGTCATTCTCCCCACTTTCCAAAGCAGCTCTGGAAGTCCTCTCTCATAAGTATCTTTACCTAATAAAATCAAACAAAACAGAATAAAACCATTCCAACTGATGAATGAAAACATTATAAGGCTTCAAAGCAATGTAATGGGGAATCATGATTACCATAAAATCTTATGTACTCTTACCATTTCTCACACTAGGGAGACTATATGGTATTTACACATGTGAGTTTGATTTATTATGTGTGATGGTATGAACAGCTATTTTGAAGAAAGCAAGACATTATGGCAGCCATTGTTGATTTAATATCGTCTTGCTTTGAAGTCCTACCATGCTTTTGTGCTTCTATTACCAATGGTTCTATCATGTTGTGTCTTTTTGGATTTTAATATATGTGATAGTATAAACAAATTTTTTATGGAAAATGAGATATTATAGTAGCCATTGTTCATTTTCTGTTATTTGGTTCAGAATGCCCTGTAATTCTTTTGTTCTCTTGAATGGTTTTGTTATGTTTGATATTATTGTGTGTAAAGCTATGCTCAACTATTACAAAGACAGAGACATTATGGTAGCTATTGTTAATATCCAGTTGTCTTGCTGTAAAGTGCTGTGTTGCTTACACTGTTCTGATCTGCTTTGTTCTGTCCTCTTTTGTTTTATTCTCTTTAAAATAAAAACAAAAACTATCTTTACCAAGTGTGGTAAAAAATACGGTGAATGCTGCTGCCAGGTGCCATCCAGCGGAGAGGAGAGGAGACTCATAAACACATCACGCTGGGTTCTCACCCACCTTAGCCAGATCCAGCACTGCGTGACTCCTTTCAGAATGACCATGAAAGGGGAGCACTTTTAACTGTTTCAGGACATCGAAGGAGCAATGACAACACAACTAAAAACTCATGAAAGAGGACGTCCGGAGCGGTTTCAGGCAGCGATAGACTGCTGGGACGAGTGTGTTTGAAGCAAAGGGAAGTATTCAGATGGGCATTTATGGCAAAACGTCTTGTATTGTAATCAATTAAAAAGAACTGTAAGTGTTCACTGTACGTGTGATCGCACTGCCTGGGTTCAGGGTCTGCTGCGTGGACCTGAGCTCTGCACTGCTGACGTAGCCCAAAGGGAGACGTCAGAGCAGGTGGTGCAGGAACGGACTGGCAGCTCCGCGATGCTGGGACACACGCAGCATCTCCAGCCTTGCAGGCACCTTGCACGGCATGCTGACCTGTGGTTTTATCCTTGCTTTGCCATCCTGGGGCCTCCAGCCTCAAACCTATTTCCACGCCAGAAGAAAAAGCAAACAAAGCCAAAAGGCGTGTTTTCCAAACAGCAGCAAAAAGGTTAAGAAACAGAGCTTTGTCCTCCCCCACCCCGCATTTTTCTTTAATTAGCTTAATTTAACATTGCTTTCCAAGACAGAATTGGAAGTCCAGTTAATAAAGAAGAGGGGAAAATTAGGCAAGCAGCAGTGACGGCCCAACTCAGACCCCCTCCCCCACCCGGGGCTGATGAGTGAGTCTTGAACAAAATTAGAAACCACATGGAAAAGGCTGGGTGTGGTGGCTCATGCATGTATTCCCAGTGCTCAGGAGGCTGAGGCAGGAGGATATCTGTGAGTTCAAGGCCAGCCTGGGCTACATAAGCAAGTTTAAGTCCAGCTTACACTACATAGTGAAGGCCTGTCTCAAACAAAACAAAACCAACAACAACAACAACAACAAAAATGCCACAGGGAGGAAAGAGGTCTTGTTGGACCAGAGGAAGGTACTTTGGCCACCAGCCATCCTCATTTCACTGTTTCCCTCTGCAAATACAGCAGAATTATCCAAAAGAGCACATCTTGTTTTAAAGCACTTAAAAAAAAAATTGCTAAAAGCATAGTGGATTTGTTAACAAGTCATGATAAACTAACATCATTACGCTAAAAGAAATTCTGTTGAGAAGCAGGGAAATGCTATAGATATAAGATACCGGGTAAACTCATGGTGTCACTGCGGAAAGATAGGGCAGTTTAACTTGATCTCTAAACACAAAGCTAAGTAGATTTCCCAAGTGTGTTGATAAACAGATTGATGATAACCCAAAAAATAGTTTTTAGAGGTAAAACAAAGGACTCTGCCTTGAGTGGTCCTGATCAGTGTTCCTGTTGGGGACCCGGAAGAGTGGACAGCAGTCCCCTGCCGCTGAGTTGGAAGGACAGCTGCTCATGAGGGGGTCTGGAGGACAGAGTAACACTGTGGGACAAAATGGAAAAAGAACCAGTCACACGAATCCAGGAGAGAGAGTGTGCAGTTTAATAGCAGCTCCTGACAGGAGAGGAAAAACAAAACGCAGCGCCTCCAGTGCGAGTCAACTTTGACGATGCCTCGGCTACTTCCGACTCCCTCACCCAGGTGTAAGTCAGTCCTGACCAAGCCTGCAGCGGCAAGCAGTGGGAGAAAACACACAGCCCAGAGGAGAGTTCATGACCAAAGTTTCCCTGGTGCAGCCACCCCCCTGGGGCCCTGCAAAGCTCTCTGCCCTCCTGTTTCACTCTGCTGGGTGGATATGATGTGCATGCTCCTCTCTGCTCAAATCCCAGGACGTTTTCCTTTATTCCCCTTCTCGGTGGATGTGCTGGGCAAGGGCAAAGTGGCAATCAGCAGAGAATTGGCAGGGACCTCCCGCCCCATCTCCCACCTTCCAGCCCCTTTGGGCCTGAGACCAGATCTGCGGCACAGGCCTCTCTGCCATGCTCCCTGCTTCTCAGAGCCTAGGCTGGGACAGCTCTGCCCCTGCCCCCGTGCACCCTGAGGGGTGCTCTCTTCTCCGGGATACCATCGGTGCGGACACGCCCTCGAGCTGCGGCCTCTCCCAGGGCTGCGCTGCCCCTTACCGCTGCCCGCCTCTGCTGCCGGGTCTCCTGGTCACATTTCTGCACCAGCGCTGCACAGCCCAGCTCCAGCACAGAAGGTTTGCACTGCCTCACTGCTTCACCCTGCTGCCCTGTGGGTTCCTGCCCGCCTCGCCCCCTGACTTCTCTTTTCCGCCTCCCTTCCTGAGTTGTGGCCTGGGCACCCTCTTTGGGAGGACCCTGGGCACCATCGCTGACTCTCCACCCTTGAGGACGAATGTCTTGTGCCGTCTGCTTTCCCACGTCTGAAAATCATTTTTCTCACACTCCCTCCAGTTCCATCGATGGTCAAGGTGGGAGGGCAGGTTCGGGCACCAGTTGGTTCCTATAAAACCTGCTCCAGGGGGACTTTTTTTTTTTTTTTTTTGGTACTGGGAATCGAACTCAGGACCTGGCACTTGCCAGGCAGTAGCTGATGCCGCTGAGCTAAATCCCCAGCCCTTACACGATAGCACTCCTCTGAGTCATCTGGGCTTCGGGCTTGTTAAATCCAGTTCTCGGTCCTCGCTTCACTTGACTTCCCAACTGGACGGGTAGATTGGGGTCCTCTGCCCTGCCACTGCGTTCCCTTGGCTCCGGGATGACAGTGGGCCCTGTTACCCACCCGCTGCTTTTCCCAGGCTCCCTTTCTGGTTCCGTCTTTTCTTTCTTGGTCCCTGAGTACAGGCCCTGTGCTCCTTCTTTACCCCGTCTGCATACATCCCTTGTTGCTGTCACTGGTCCCTCCTGGGTCCAGGTTGTTCTGCTTCCCACTCTGCTCCAGGCCTCTGGTCTCCTGCACTTGCTCCAGGTGGGGGTCCTGGGGTTCCTCCGGCTGGCTCCGCCAACAGCCTCCCTCCACTCTGTTGCTAGCAGCCCAACTCCTCCAATTATCCAGCCCCAAACTTGGCAATGAGTTTTGACTTCGCTTGATCACACACACACACACACACACACATGGCAACATGATATTTAGTAAGCATTTATCATAGTGTTTTCTGAGTAAAAGAATGAAGGCATGCAACTGCAATTTTAGATTATTTTATTGAATCACAACTTCCAAATAAGGCACGTGTAGTCTTACTGTAAATGAAGTAACGCGAAGAGCTAAATGTTTGTGTACTTACCCTTCACTGTACACATTATTATGCCCTGAACATTCGGGGCAATATGGAAAGGTTGGTGCTCTGTTTTGTTGATAGAGAAAAGGAAGGTGAAGGTTAAACAAATTTCCCATTCACTAGCTAAAAACTGGTAGAACCAAGACTCAAACTCGGGCAGTGGACTCCAGAGGCCATCCCTTAGCCCATATCTCACTGGAGCAGAGAGTATCTGGGCCAAGCACCTGGTTTTAGAGCCCCTGTTTTCCTGCAGAGGCTGGAAGAACTGGCGTTTTTCCTAGTGAGGTGAGCACACATGGGCACAGGATAATTCTCCAGTGTGCAAACAGATGGAGTAGAAGAATAAGGTTTTTATATCACTGTGGAAAAGAAAAACCACAGCTTGCGACAGAGAACACAGAGAAGCCAACTTCAGACTCACACAAAGAGGCTTTCTGTTGTTAATTGGAGTTGTACACATTTTCTACAGTCCACTACTCAAAGCAACCACTCCAACGCTGAACTTGGCTGGCCATCTCTCAGGCGCAGGGTTCTGAGGCGCACCTGTGGACTTGATTTCTGGGTTTCAGATCCCGAGAGTCACCTGCCCTTTAGCTAAGGACAGAGCAGGGAGTGCAGCGTGAGACCCAGGTGGTTCCCCAGCATGGGGAAGAGAAGCAGTTCCTTCCCATTCCTACCCAGCCCCCCTGCACAGGCTCCCTGGAGAGGGGGAAGGGACCAACAGACCAACTGACCAACCATTTCTATTTCTCAAATGTAAGGCTGTGATCCTACTATGGGGTCACTGGTGAGATTATCCTCACGTGGCTGTGAACTTTGCCCTTGTTTGGAAGAGCGGGGGATGGATAGTTGGCCTCACAGGCAAACATGCCCTTGGCTCAGTCTAGAAAGTCTGATCAGAAAAATCACGTAGCTTAATTGGCAAAGATCTCAAGAGAGGCTTCTGACTTGTGGTGTTAAATGCGGACATCTTTGGAGGGTAAGCAGGTGAGAAAGGGTTGGGGGGTTGTGGAGGTGCAGGGAGAAGCAGGGAGAAAAACCCTCAAATCTGCCCCCGTGACAAGCTTTCTGCAGCCCTGGAGCTGCTCTGCTCCTGATGGCTTCCCAGTCCAGCACAGCCTGCTGTGTTTGGGGACCAGGCTGACCTCAGTTCAAATCCCAGCCTTTTCACTTGCTGACCCAAACCGTTAAGTGCCGAGTCTTAGCCTCAGCACCTCTGTTAACCCGTAGCTCAGCAGGTTGTTTACACCCCTGGAGCTCAAAGGAGGAAGCCAGCTGTGCCCTGTTGCTTAAAACTAATAGTTCCTGCCTTTTTCTGGATCCAAGGAAGGGAACCTGTGACACGGTGCCACCCAAAGGGTGACCCGGAGCTAGGACTGCTTGCTGAACTGTCTGTTCCAGTTGGAGAGGAGACAGTGTGAGCCAGGCAGTAAATCCAGCTCGTTGCTTCTGTCTTGTAGAGAATCTCTTGAAACACTGGAAGGAGGGTCACGCCTCTTATGTCGCTGTGGAGCAGTATCACTGCTCATGAAATAGGAGCTGGTCCTGTTTCATGGACCAGCACTTTGAGTTGTACTGTATCTGGAGACACTAATAATAAAGCTTAAGGACATAGAAAGTAAACCCTACAGTCAGGACTGTGGAGGTTCAAAGCCTAGCTCACCTGCTTAGTTATTCGGGGCAACTTACTTACCTTTATGTACCTCAGTTACCTCAGCTGTAAAGTGGGCTACTAGTAAGTAGTGCCTCTGAGTTAATCATATACTGTATGTGAAACCTTTAGAACAGACCTTTAGACTTACCTTTAGACTTACCTTTTTGCGGATCTTCCTTCCTTCAGTCTTCCCTTGCTTCCTCTTTCATCCTTCCTTCCTCTTTCCCTTTCCCTGTGGAGGCAGATGCGACCATGAGCTTTTCTGTGATTCAGCACTAAAGCTTTATTAAGCTTATTGTGAATCCAGTCGTCACTGCTAATGATAGTTTGGAAGCTTGGCTTGCAGTGAATTGAAGCTTAGAGCATAAGTCTCTGGAAAGAAGCTCTCTGCATTGTTTGTTTGTTTGTTTGTTTTCAAGAAAGAAGACAAAGAGGTTCTCCCAGTTTCCTGAGGGCAGCATCTTTGCCTCTCACATCTGTAGACCAGGACACAGTGAATTCTGTTCTGTGGACACTGCTTGTCTTGTTTGCTCTTTGTCCCACTGAAAGCGCTGGGGGCAAGTTTCTGTGAGTGGTTCCAAGAATCATGAGTACATGGACGCATTGGCTAAACAACATAAGCACAGAAGGCTAAACATTTCTGTGAAAAAGTAGGTGATACAGAGAGAAGCTTGATATTGCGATGCCCCAGAGCGGTGAGACCCCAGAACCTGCTGTGTGTGTGTACAATCATGCTGGGTATGTTAAACTAATTCTATGTTCTGTGGCAGCGTTTCACATAACTTTGACTAATGCCCATCTTTGCCCTGTTAGTTTCTTGGACATTCTGTCTTTGGATAGCATCCTCTTGGAATGGCTCTTCAGCTAGTTGACCTGATTTGTCTTTTCTGTGACTGTGTTATTTGATGACTTGTCATGATTGTAATTCTTTCTTGCTTTTATTGTGTGACTAATTAAAGCACCCGCATCATGCTATTTGGGGGGAATTATTTGTAGAAGTGAATTATTCGTGGAGGGGGCATATTTATCAGCTATCCTCTCTCCAGATGCATCTTTCTGGTCTTACATAACATAGGGACTAAACACTGGGGAGTCACCCAGTAAGTAGATTGTTATCCTGACACCACCAGAATAGATAACAGACATCACCGAGTCATCTTCACGGTGACTCCGGGTTTATTTTTAGTGTAGATGCTGTTATGGTTGTACCAGTCTTCACTCTTTCTCTTGATTTTGTCTCCATCTGATCTGTGGGAACATCTGACTCAGGAATTTCTACCGCTGCCCAGCAGAAGCAGGGCTTTATCCTAAAGGAGTGTGTAGCATTGGGTCCCTTCTACTCACTCCCCTTTCATGCTCACCCCTTCCTGGTCTTACAAGGCTAGTTTTCAAGCTTTAGAAGTTGTCAAAATGTGCTGCCACTGCCTTATCAGTTCTAATGTTGATGATGTTACGAGCACAGTCACTGAGCAGCGAAATGAATTCAGAGTGTCTGCTGGCTGGACTTTAAAATCACATATTTCTGTGATTCTTGGCAGTAATCCCAAACTCATGGAACTCAGAATGTCTAAGAAGCAAAATGTAATAATGTTAATGAGAAAGAGGGACGTTAGAAAAATACACTTACTTTGGGAACTGGCTCTCAATTTCTAATCATGGTTCTCAGAAGAGATTTGGATGAGGCTAAAGAAAGAAGTATCAATTACTGATCAAAAACACACCATCGATGTTTAATTAAAAATTTATTATAGAAACATGTACTGAAAAACAAAAGAAAGAAAGAAAGAAAGAAAGAAAGAAAGAAAGAAAGAAAAAAAAGAAAGGGGATCAAGAGGTGGGTGGATGAGGGTGAGAGGAAGGGAAGCTGCATTACATACACGCACAAACTTCCCACAAGGAATGTAAGCATTTCACACTACACACATGTGCTAATTCAATGATAAGAACTGAGCATAATTTTACCTAATGGAACAGAACAACCATGGCGCAGAGGATTTTTGTTCCTGTTTTTGGATTTAGTTTGGGTCTGCTTTGCTTCCTGTTTAAGCCCTAGTACTTGAAATAATATCTGATGCACAGCATGCAATTTGTGATAACTTATGTGAATAAATGACAAAATTAATGAATGGGTTTTAAAAAGACCAATTGCTCTTAGTGCCTCTCAAAATCCTCCTCCTCACCATGAGCACACTTGTCCTATGGTTCTGGCCACTTTCTGAAACAGTTCTGGAGTTCTCTTTTCTTAGTGTCTTTACCAGCTGTGAGCAAAAATATGGTGAATGTCGCTGGCGATGCCACCTAACAGACAAGTAGGCTTGTAAAACTATTGTGGGGGGTCCTCATCCATCTTATTCCATACACCCAGCACTGTGCAACTTTGACCAAGAAAAGTGAACATTTTGAGTCAATGCAGGACACTAAGGCAGTTACAACAGTGCAGCTCGACACTTATGAGATAGCACTCCAGAGCTGCTTCAGAAAGTGGTGAGAGTGTTCCAAGTAGGGGGAGAATTTGGAAGGGGATGGATAGCAATGCTTTTCTTTTCTTTTCTTTTCTTTTCTTTTCTTTTCTTTTCTTTTCTTTTTTGAGACAGGATCTTGCTATTTAGTTCAGGCTGGGCGTGAACTCACTACATAGCCTAGGCTGTCTCAAACCCATGACAATCCTCTTGCCTCAGCCTTCTGAGTGCTAGGGTTAGTGGCATGCACCACCACATCTGGGAGCAATGCATCTTTTACTGCAATAATTTAAAAGGTCTTTTTAGGCTTTCATGGTGTGTTCTGATCACACCTCACAGCCCTTCTCTAAACTATGTGTCTTTCCACTGTGGAATGCAGGTGTGTCTTGTTCGCTGAGTCTTCTCGAAGCATCTTCAGCGGGCATCCTGGGAGGCATCCTCTGGGCATCCATCATCCAAATGGAGAACTGTGATGATTGAGACACAGCCATAAAGAAAAACCTCAGCCATATGGTCAGGTTGCTAACACAGTTACACCCTGAGGTGACAGCTGGGATGGGGTTTGCTTCCTTTCCTGCATGTGCCCTTCATGTCCAGCCTGTGCCTAGTGAGCATGGCTCTGCCATCTTCACTCCTTGAGGCGTTTCCCTCGGGCCTCCCCACGTCCACCCAGGGCCTCAGTAATAGTCCCTCCAGCTGCAGGGGCTTCTAACTGGGCTTGGTGTCCAGCCCGTGGCCAGCAGAGACAGTGACAGTCTTTGGAGCACGCCGCTGATGGAGACACCAGCCTGCTCTCCTTCCATGGTCCTCCAGGTCCAAACTCCTTCTCCAGTGCTCGAGCCTTTCCTGGCCTGGCCTTTGCCTGTTTCTGCACATCTCCGCCAAGTTTCTTCCCCTTCCTCGGGAGCTCTTTCTGCTCTCTCAAACCCACTAGACACCCTTGTGCAGTTTCCTCCGACGGGACGATTCTGAGCCTCTTTCACCAACTGAATTATCTTTCAGTTCTCAAAAAATGCTGCTTTATCAGACAGGCAAAACTTCAGACCAGTTGGATTCCTTGTTGCAGTTTTGTTAAACATTTCTCTATTAAACTCTAAGTTATATGGAGGCTGGGGCCATGGTTTATCTTTCTTAGCTCCGCCACAACTAGTACCTAACTCAGGCCTCGACACATGAAAGATGCTCAACAAACATTTCGTTCAACAAATGAACGGGGTGATTAGCACATTGCCTGGCTTACAGTGAGGGTTTGGTGATTGGCAGCTCTCTGCTTCCCCTGTCTGAATCACATGTATCAGTTCACGTATATCTACGGACGTGGCACCGTCAACACCAACACAGTAGCGATGCTGTACATAATAATAGGCTTACAAGGAAGACTATGATGGGAAGGGCACCATCTAGTTATTTATTGAAGTTATGGGAAGTGTGCAGATTGGCTCTCCACTCCACCTGGAAAGTAATCTTATAAATAAACAAGTTCCAGTGCTGCCGGGACTTGAATTTGAATGCACTTTCCGTGCAGTGAGGTCGTATGCGAGTACACGCACAGTGGGACTTCAGCCGCTCGTATTATTTGAGCACGCACAGAGGTTATGGTGCGCCAGTGCTTAAATCACTACTGTTTAACGCGAGCATGCGGCACTGCGAGCCCGCACTGTGCCGGGGTGCGGTGCATATTTTAGATGTAGATGCGGTTCCTTGTCAGGGGGAGCCATGAGCTCTGATTTAGGTTCTGCTAACCCTGAGCTTGACTCCAGAGCCCTGTCTGTCTCCTGGCTGTGCTGGAGCTTAGCAGTGAGAAGGGGGAAGGCGATGGTGAGGGAGGGGCACCCGGAGGGTGAGCAGGGGAGCGCTGAGCGGGACCAGCCTGAGCTGCCGGCTTCCAGCTGGCCCTCTTTCACGTCTGTATGAGGTGCCATCAAAAACATAGTGAATGGTGCCGTTGAACAGAAAGGCAGGCTCGTAAAATCATGACACTGCGTCCTCATCCACTTCATCAACCAGATCTGGCGCTGGGGGACTTTCAGCTCTTCTCCAGTGAGAATCACCACGGAAGTCCAGCGTTTCAAATTGATTCAGGACATGGAGGCCACCATGGCAGTGCAATTAAAGACACTCAGGAAGGAAGACTCCAGAGCTGCTGCAGAAAGTGGCAGGAACCATGAGGCAAGCGTGTTAGAGGCAGCGTGAGAATCTGAAGGGATTTCACAGCAATGTGTCTTTTACTGTAACAGTTTTTTTAGAAAACTGAAACACATACTTTAGCTTTCAATCACACCTAATATGTCTTTTTCTTCCATGAAAGTTAAAATTCGGAATTTCTCTAAGGATGAATATACATACAGCCTGGACAAACATCATTACTTAGTCTCTCTCCTAGAACCTAAAATGGGACCCTATCTTGAAAGACGTCACTCCAAAGAGCTTGTGTTGCATGGTTCTCCAAGAGGCAACTACCCCTCACCTGTCAGTGTCACATTAGTTCTGTGTCAGTGCTTGTGATGTATCTCATTTTGGGCTAGCTATCAGCTCTTAATGGTCTCTTATATTTTAATTATTCCAGTTGCATGGTACACAAGCCTAATTAAGTGTGGGTTGGATTTTCAAAATTTTATTTATTAGTTTATTTTTTGAGACAGAGTCTTGCTCTGTAATTCAGGCTGGCCTTGAACTCACTATGTAGCCCAGGCCAGCCTCAAACTCACAGTGATCCTCCTGCCTCAACTTCCCAGGTGTTAGGATTACAGGCGTGCACCAGCATGCCAGGCTGGATGCTGTTAATAGATGTGAAAAGGACATCCTTTAGGGAGTCTACGTATGCATGATCATAACTGATTAATCAGCTACACAACACCGAACTTAGCATCTCCCTTCTGTTCCTAAATAACAGCCCTGGGAGGACAGAGGCCAGTTTCCTCTCTCTTCTTCTCTCTGTCCTCCCTGTTTTTCTTGCAGCGAGAGTGCTGGGGTGCTGAGGTGAAACCAGGGCAGCACACCTTGGGCAAGTGCTCTGCCATTGAGCTACACGCCTGCCCCTCTTCTTTCTGTGTGCTTCACTGAGATGGTTTGAACAGATCACTGGTTTGTAAAATTGTTAAAAAAACAAACAAACAAAACACAGACTTTGTTGGTGACAGAGGCAGCGAGGGGGGACAAAGACACTATCCCGAAATCTGTGCCTGGCTCTCATCTGTGTCCTCTTGTCTTGGTACATTTGGTCCTCAGTTTGATTGCACTTTGACCCAGAGCTGGAGCTAGCTCGGTCTCCACTCCCAAGTCGCATGTTTTAGACCTTTTTTGAATTTAGCAACACATTGTCCTCAGTTTCAGACACTACTGTGAGATTATGTAAAACATCTTTATGATACTTTTCTTCCAGAGTTAAATGTTTTTCCTTCTACGTATGTTGCAATCATTCCTTTCCATCAAAAATCTGCAAAAACATAGACATGTTTTATAAATAATTTCAAAGTTCATGCACGATCCACTAATGTATTTTTAAAATGTTAAATTAAAAAATTTTTTTTATTTTAAAGAGAATAAAACAAAACAAAACAGAGCAAAGCAAATCATAACAGAACAATGCAAGAAACACAGCACTTCATAACAAGACAACCGGATATCAACAGTGGCTACCATGATGTCTCCTGTTTTCTTCGAAATAGTTGAGCATACTTTCACACACAATAATATCAAACATAACAAAATAGTCTAAAACCAATCAAAAGAATGAAAGCGTTTCAGGACTTCAAAAGCAGATAACGGAAAATGAATAATTGTTACTAATATCTCATTTTCTTCAAAAAACTTGTCCATACTGTCACACATAATAAAATCAAATAAAACACAACAGAATAGAATTAATCAAAACAAAAGAATAAAACCATGATAGGACTTCAAAACAAGATGATAGGAAATTAGCAATGGCTACAACAATGTCTCATTTTTTTTCAAAATAGCTGTGTGTACCATCACACATAACAAAATCAAACAAAACAAAACAGAATAAAACCAATTAAACAAACAACTGAAAGCATTATAGGACTTCAAAACAAGATAATAGGAGACCAACCATGATTGCCATAGTACATCCCATTATGTTCAAAATAGCTGCCTATACCATCAGACAAAGTAAAATCTAACAAAACAATACAGAACAAAGCCAAACCTAACAAAATTGTGAAAACAATACAAGAGTTCAAGACAAGACAATAAGAAATTCACAGTAGTTAGTACCTTTCCCTCCCAGGTGTTTCTTCCCTATCACTTTTACAATTACTGTTTTGCTTTTTGGATCCATTAACTTCTTTTGTTTTTTATGCTAGGGTTCACTCATATGAGTTTAAACTGTTTCACCCATGAACAAGATCTCCAGTTGCATTCATTTACCTACTGGAGCCTTGAGATTATTCTACACTATAGCTGGGTAGCTTTCCACTGCATGAAAATATCGTTTCTTATCCATTCTGTGGTTGACAGGCAAGTTATCCTTGCTTTTTTTTTTTTTTTTGGTCTCCTGTCGCATGGAACAATTGTTTTCTCTCCTTTGATTTTCAGTCTATGAATTTCCTTTCCAGTTAAATGTGTTTCTTGTATACAGTGTATCCATGGATCTTGTTTCTTGATCCACTCTCCCTGTGTTTCTCTCTATTGCTGACCTGAGGCCATCTACATTAATGGTCACAACCAGAATGCATTGGTGTGTCTGCCATGCTAACCTCCTGTTGTTGGCCTCCACTTTTCTCCTTCATTCAATTACCTGTCTTGTTTGGCGAGTCTCCTCTGCTGCTAATATTAAATATTAGTAGCATATTAATATCCATATTATACAGTAATATTTTTCTTTTCTACTATAGAAGGAAAAATGCCATAATTATGACCCATACAACTATACATACTTTCTATATGAGAAATAGACAATTTGTTAGCATGACTTTGTATAAATTATAAGTGGACATTGTTTTTCATTTTTGTTTAACTGAGAAATAAAATTTGCACTCACTATTTGAGTAACCAAAGAACCCCTCAGACTCTGTGCTGTAGCTGTTCTTAGTCCTGCACAGCTGTTATTTCATTGAAATCTAACCATTTTCAAGAGGCACCAGCGTCCTAGGACATATGATGCACGTGTGGAATAGCTACAGAGCTGTTCTAGAAAAGAGTGAAAGCAAATCCCGTCTTTACAGCCTTAGTTTTTAAATCCAGGAGGACTTTGGAGAAGGAGACTGACAAGAGGGACAGGTGGGCGTCGGCTCCAACATGGTGACAGGTTTCCAACCTCAGCTGCATTCTTACACAGCAGAGAGGAGCAGCTGGCAGCCGCGAGCCCCGTCCTGCAGATGGAATTCCTGTGGCAGGGAGAATGTTCTATCTGGCTCCTCGCGCTTTGCGAGCAAAGAGCACAGCTTCAGAGACTGCAGCTACTGTCCCATCTAAATGGAGCCCGGCTCCCACTTCCCTGTCCCATCGTTTGAATTATAGTGGTAGTAACTGCTGTATGCTTAGAAAAGAAAAGAAAATCTCCCCACTTGTTGTTAGTTACTGGCATCTCTGAACTGAACATGTGCTTCTTAAAGTCCATCTTCTCCAGTTGTGGGACTGAGGGCAGGAATACACACAAAGCACCCTGCATTTAAATATTTACAGGTTAAAAATCAAATGAACAAAATATGAAGGATGTTCTTTGTGCTAACCATAGTTTCCTAGCAGAGTGTGGAAGTGTGACAGGAGCTAGGCCCCTTCTTCCCTCATCTTACACTATGAGGGTTTTGTGCGCACTTGGGCAGACACCCAATCCACATGTCCAGGCTCCGTCTATGCTCCCTTGTCCATCCTGCCCCACCGTCAACCTTGGGTCTGGAACTGGAAGCAGGTGAGGACCATTTAGGCAAGGAATTCTAGGGTTCTGGAATTCAGAAAGTGGGCCCAGAGGGCCGGCACAAGCTGAGTGGGGGGATCCCCTATGCACAGGGAAGAATGTGGAGCTCAGGGAAGAGTCGAGTGCAGGAGTGTGAAGGGGCGCATCCTACAGCTCAGGACAAGGGTCCACTTACCTGGGATGGAGAACATGATTTTTCTTTTAGACCTCAAAGTATATCACAATGTTCCATCTGTAGCCAGATATGGAACAGGACTTTGTGGTCTCCTTCTCCTGCTTCTCCTTCTCCTTCTCCTTCTTCTTTTTTTGGTATTGGGACTTGAGTTCAGGATCTCACACATGCCAGGCAAGTGCTGTGCCACTGAGCTATAGCCCTGACCTTGTGGTCAACTTCTAAGCTCCCTATTTAACTAAGAATGGCTGAAACTAGTAATTTTTTATTTGGCATTTATGACTCATCTGCTCTCAACCCAAGAAGGACTTTTAGAAGGACCAAATGTGTTCCTTACCATTGCATATAAAATATGAAATCTGTTAGTTTAACATGGAAACCTTACTTTTCCGTGTATTTCTATAGCATTGGAAAGTTAACTACAATCGTAGAATGACTTCTTTCTATTAGGTTATCTCTGACAGGACTTTGGTTTGAAGGGTAAATGGAAACCATTATTCTAATTCTATAAATAAAAGAACTTAGAAAAACCTTTCACTTTATGGTTACCTAAAATATACAATAAACCAAGGAAGGAGACAGTAGCAGATGCAAGAGCTCTACCTGTGCTTATAAATCAATGAAATATGAGTAGAGGTAAACATATGGCCCAAAAGATTTGAATCCTATTACCTCTTGGCATAGCTAACAGAAATTCAGAAGAAAAAGCAGAGGCAGGAATCTCTATGCACCCTTCACAGAATCCCCCGTAAATTAGTGGCATGCTGTAGGTGGGACTCAGGGTGCTAGCAGGAAAGCTAATATTACATACATTTTTACTTTAAGGTCCAGGGGGACCCAGCCAAGTGGAAAAATAGCTGAGCTACGGTGGAAACCAGTCACCTTGTTAAAACGGAAGGACCAGGTGTTAGGGAAAGAATGATACGCGCAACTGTTTTCTTTCCTGCCCAACAGTCGTTCACTGTGAGCACAGAGAAAAGGCATCTTTGTTACAGGAAGATGAAAATGTGTGTACTCCACAGTGTAAGGACTCACTTGTGTTATGAGTCCTCTTTGGGTTTCACAATACAATCAAGCAGAGCCACATTTTCAGCTGCGTTTATGTTCTTTTCCCTGTAATAGTTGGAGAG
Organism: Dolichotis patagonum; assembly: GCA_004027295.1. Lineage (NCBI taxonomy): Eukaryota > Metazoa > Chordata > Mammalia > Rodentia > Caviidae > Dolichotis > Dolichotis patagonum. The sequence continues at coordinate 49,504 of PVJX010006024.1, read as the reverse complement.
TTTTAGCACACAGTCTACAGCGGCTCAAACCGAGACAATCTGCATCCGGGTTTAGGATATCTTCACCTTGTCTGTGTGGTTTTCATCCTATGGAAAAGTAAATTTAAAGAAAATGGAATGGATTAAGAATCATTGTCACTCCAATGTAAAAACTTTGGTGAATGAGAAATTCAGAGACAAAGGTCATAAATACTGGCTTTGAAAATGTAGTACTCATGAAATCTGAGCAGAAAATGTAAATAATATTTATATTCATAATTATGAAATAAATACTTGTCAATAGCTTTCTGCTGCTTTTAGAGTAAAACCTTGCATGATCTGGCCCCTCACTGCCAGTTCAGTGCTGTTTCCGGAATCTTCCTCCCCCTCTCTGCCCTGCGCACGTTGGCCTTGGTCCTGCTCACACTTCTTCCCACCACCTACATGAGGCCTGGTTCTGCCTTCCTCTCTGTGCCCCTCCCGATTCCATTTTCCCAGGATGGCGAGGGTGTCCTATTAAGCTCATCTATCTTCCTTCTTTGTACTAACAAAAGTCAGCATCAGAGCCTGTTCCCAGCCATTTCTCCTTAACTGCTGAAGAGTCTGCTGCCTGTTTATTAAGCTGCTACATCCAAAGAGGACAGGGGACCTTTGTGGGGGCAAATGGAGGCGGGGAACAATAGGGAGGAGGAAGGGGTGAACTGGCAGACACAAGGTGAGGTTAAGGATGAGACGCTCTGGGGTGCAGGCAAGTCCCAGAGGTCAGGGAAATTGTGACACTGGAATTTTCTCTGAGTCCTATGCACTTTCTGTGTAAGAATGCAGAGTCGGGATCACCTGTGTCCTGGGGTATAATATTTCCTGAGGTTACATGATACAGTTGTTTGTGTAATCATCTTATTCCTTTGTTTTCTTCTTCCTCTAGTACTACAAAGGTGGAGATCATGGTATCTGTGCTACTCATTGCAAAGCCCAGGGCAGAGAACCAAATCTAGTCCACAAAGAAGATTCAGTAGGGACCATCAACTGACTGACTGAGTGTTCATCCAGTCCGCTCATGATGTCTAATCTCTAAATGTCAGCCTTGGGCTCTGTGACAAAATTATGCTCCTCTCAGCAAAAGATTGCTAGAAGGAGCTATTCTGTGTTGGTTTCCAAATGGGAGGCAATTAATGAATGTGGGAGTAGATCAAAACAATTTCTAAACTGCGAAAGGCTTTAGAGAAGTAAAGACATATTAAATACAGATGAGTACAGATGCTGCACCTTGATGCTAAATCTGCCATCTAATGGTCTTCAGTTTTTCTCTATAATGCTTATTTCTCCTTTAAAATCTAGGGTTTTCATTATTTTTTTCAGTAATTTATGCATTTATGCTCATCTTCTCAGCTTTGTTTTCAGAATAAGACAACTAAACACCTTCTGATGTCTTAGATAGATATTTTAATGTAATAGGTCTCCAGTTAGCTCCAGGGTTTAAGCACAAAGTATCTTATAATATTCTCTTTCAAGGTTATACCAAACTGAAGCCTTTCAAAATGGCCCTCAGAGGTGAAAGCAATGTTTTGCAGGATAGTTAGAGTTTTAATATCACAATTAAGATTTTTAAAGAAGCCTGTCTTAAAAAAAGGAGGGAAGTGAATAAACTATTTTGAAAGGAATTGATTTTTGCACTGCCTATGGAAAAGAATTAAGCATTGAGATACTTTAAATGTATGAAATTTTCAGATAGAAGCCCAGTGACTTGGGAGATTAAGGCAGGAAGACTAAGTCTGAGGCTAATTTAGGCAATTTAGTAGACCTTGTCTCAAAAAAAAAAAAAAAACCCAAACCAAACCAAACCAAAAAAACCCCATGAAGTGGTAGGTGTATAGTTCAATGGTAGCGCACCCCTGAATTTGAATCCTAGCAGCAGAAAAAAGATTTTTTTAATGTTCTTTTTCAACTTGCATAGATCAGGGGTTTCCTCAATTTTCCATCTTATCATTTGTATTTGTATCAGTGACTCGACAGGAAGCAGGTAATACTTAAAAGGGGTGGAAATTTAAGGCAGAGGCTATCTTCAAACATATGGGTGTAGTTACGAGACCCAAGATGAAATAGTGATTACCTAAGGACCACATTAGCTGATGTTGCTGCAACCCTGGGGCCAGCAAGGGCAGGTGGAGGAAGTGGTTTTCCTGGAAGCTGGTAAGGACCATGGCCCTGGTTCCAGGACCATTCTACAGGAGGCCCAGCCATTCAGGGAGTATCCCAGCCACTGTCAAATCACAGCATGGCACAGAGGAGGAGGGGTTGGGTAGGAAGGGTTGCAGAGTGCGCCTGCCAGTTTCTCCCTCTCCAGCTCTCTCTTTTCTCCCAACAGCACTTGCTACTAGAGCTAGGTCTTGTGGTCAGTGGTGAATGATGAGCACAGTGACTGGCACAATGCATAAAAGTGACTGAAGCCATCTGAACAGATCCAACACACCAGCCTTCTCACTGATTACTGACGCTTACTGACATCAGTGTAATGCATTTATAGCCTGGATGAGTTTAGCTTTTCAAAGGGAAATTTCAGACACAGATCTCTGATATATAGCATCCCATTCAGACCTCATTGCAGTCTGGAGACATTTATAAATTGTAATCCCAGGGAAAAGTTACTGGAGTTCTAGGAAGTAAATTCCAATCTACCATTTCCAAAGCAATCCATAGCAAGAATAAAGAGATAAAGACATATCTTCAGTTGTGGGGAGCTAAGGGGATCCTAAATCCAGTTGGAACAAAGGCCATGCCCCCTGGCTGAACCAAGGTTTTATTAGTTTGTGAGGAGGGCAGTAGCTTGGGGTTGAGTGACTGTGAGAATGGTGGGAAGTACATGAGTGCTGTGAGCTGGGCTATATAGGAGGCACAATGGCACCTCTGCAATATGCAGAGAGAGGTATGCAGAAAGAGTACTGGATTCCAGTATGGGTATCCTCTAAGTTTGGGGGACTCTGCATAACACAGTTTGAGGAAGTTTCTTGTGTTTTTGGTCTGCTGCTTTAGCTCTGATATCTAGGCTTTATTGCCCTGGGACCTCACAGCCTCTTTCTCAAAGCTCAATCCCAGGTGACAACAGTGTCTCTCAGTCTAGCTCACACCTAGTGGTAGGGAGCTATAGGTGAGACATCATAGGCCTGTCACTTTGCTTCAAAGGCTACAACTAGACCTGTCTGCATTGCATAAAGTCAGCTGAGTGGGTAGAGTATTTTCCTAGCCAGCTCTGTACATGTCAGTACAGGGAAGTAGGGCAAAGGCGAGTCAAAATGTAGACAAATTGTTTTCTTTCAGGGGGAGCCATCCCAGTGGTCCTCCTCATGATATCTATTTTTGTGCTTATGATTTTGTCTGTACTTGTCCCTGGAAGTGTTTTAGAAACATTCTAGGAAATCATGCAAGTGATAAACATTAGAAACAGAACAAATCTCCCCTGATCTCTTCAACTTCACTGTAAGGATCAATCAGTTAGGTTTCTAGCTCTGAACCCATGTTCTGTCATTTCATGACGTTAACTAGTAGGAGTGGTGGAATCACTGATAGATGATTAAGTATTATTTTAGGAAACTCTCTAAATTCTTTCTGTTTCAAATAGTTCTCCCATCTATTTTTTGTCATTGCCTCCTGCCTGATGTGAAGTTTCCACCACTAGATACCACTCTTCTGGACCAGAAAAATGTGGAGATTTCTTTCTGGAAGGAAAAGAATCGCATGATGTGAACTAGAAAGACAGAAAGACCCACAAACCTTCTCTCAGGAGCCAAGACTTTTGATTCTTTTCATATTAACTTGGTTTTCTTTTGGCATGCACGACGAAACAAATGCTAAGGAATCTTGGAAAGACAATTTGTAATGTTTGGGACGGAGAAAATAAGCATATGATGAGGCCAAAATGAGTTGGCAATGGGACTGGTCTAGAGAATTAGAGAAAAGAGGTCTAAGGAGGGATTTTTTTAAAAATGTGCTATCAAATTTTCCTTATTTATTCCACAACTTCGTACGATGTGCTGGAAAAAAAGCCAGATCATCTTTTTTTTTTTTTAAAGCAGGTTAAAGATTTTAATAAAAACAACACAAAACTTAGACCCACATAAGCTTAAGTGACCTATCAAGAAAAATGGCTGGGTAAGCTGGCCAAGAAGAAGAAACAGTAGACCTTGCCCATAATTACTATGTGGCTAGGAGTAGACCACTTTGCTATTCATGGTTCATTTCCCTTTCCTCCTTGTGGTGTAAAAGAGTCTTTGAGAAATATGCACTGGATAGTTCTAGAAATCCCTTTAAAACTTTTTTCTTACATAAAATATTAGTAACCCACTTTTCCAGTTATTTGGCTCAAGTTAGGATGCATCTAATGCTTCATTTTCTTTCCCTCACTCACTGTAGGCAAAAGAAATGAGACAGACAGGAGAAGGACTGGGAGGGCTTAACACCATGGGGAGGTGGAGGCACAGCTTCCTGCTTCTACAAGGATGTCTGCTCCTCTGATGCCTGCATTACATTAGTCAGGGTCCTCCAGAGAAACAGAGCCAATAGGACACATATAGATACAGATGCTCCTTCACTTATGGTGGGACTAGAGTCCAAAAAGACCATCATGATGGAAAATACTGTAAGGCTGAAAATGCATTTAATACCCTTAAGCCATGGAACATGGTAGCTTAGCAACACAGTATACTCTGGAGTACCTGAAGCTTTCTGTGACCATGCAGTGGCTAACTGAGAGCATGGTTCCCTGTCACAGTCTAGCATCCCAGCAGAGGACAGTACTGTATATTGCTAGCTGGAAAAAAGATCAAAATTCAGCACATAAAGTACAGTTTCACTGAATGTGGATTGCTTTTGCTGTGTTCTATATTTGAGGCCTGCCTATACATTTATTATGGAAGTTGGCCGACCTGATTACAGAGATCAAGAACACCCTGGATATACCATCTGAAAGCTGGAGATCTGGGAAAGCCAATGGAGTAACATACTAATTCTGAAGGTCTGAAAACAATAGAAGCTGATGGTGTAATGCCCAGCCCAAGTGAAAAAGCCTGGAAACTGGGAGACAATGGTATAAGTGTTGGAGTTCTAAGGCTTGAGAACCAGAGCTCCAATGGGCAAGGTCAAAAGATATATGGCCCAACTCACAAAGAGAGCAAGTATCTGTTTTCCATGCTTTTTTTTTTATTTTTGAAATTTTGGGCTGTCAGTGAATTGGATGATGCCTGGGCTTACTCACATTGGTAAGGATGAACTTTCTTTACCCAGATGATGGACTCAAAGGCTAATTTCTTTCAGAAGCACCCCCCAGGGACACACCCAGAAATAACTTTTTACCAAATATCTATGTCTCCCTTGTCCCACTGAACTGGTAGATAAAATTAACCATCACACTTGAAATGAATACTCAACCATTCTGATTTCCCTGGGACTAAGCAGGATGTGGAAAGTTGACCACGTTGCATTGGCCTTATTCCCACTCTCTCTCCTCTATCTCTTCTTTCTCTCTCTCTCCTCTGTATCTCTCTTTTTTATGCAAGATATTTTAAAATTTGCTGTCTAGTTTTGGAAAAGATCAGTATTTCTTTATTTAAAACCACATGAATTTTGTCTTGAATTTAAGGGCTATTTGTGTGAAAAACAGCATAATAGACTTATTCTCAGTAGGTTAAGATGCTCATGACATATATTAAGAGCAGAATATTCCTGGGAAGTAATAGCAGGTCCCATGGCAGCTGGAATTTACACAGAGTAATAGCTCATTGAGAGGAATGGTCATGGAACTATAGATGTTGTTTAAGTTGTTATTTATTATTTATCTTTCTACTACCCATACCCCTTTTATACAGGCATTAAATTTACATAAATTAAATCTTTCCACAGAAAGATGCATCAGACCATAGCTGTCAAAGATCCCAGTGAATGTAGAAAAAGGCTTGAAAATGAGCAGCATTTAAAAACAAGCAAATAGAAGGTTAGACCAGACACATTTACATTGGTCAGCTTTCCAATACTGTACCAAAATACCTGAGATAATCAACTTAAAAAGAGGAAAGGTTTACAGGTTGAAGGATTCAACCCATGGCCAGTTGGCCTGCTTCTTTTGGCCTGTGGTGAGGCAGCACATCATTGTAGGAGTGCCTGATGGAGGGAACTGTTCACCTCATTGCACCCAGGAAATAGAGAGCAGAAAGGGTAGGATCTCAATATTTCCTCCAGGCTCACACCCCTGGTGAACTCACTTCCACCCATTAGGTCCTGCCTCCACCTTTCCACAGTCTGGAACCAAGCCTTTAACACACAAGGCTTTGGGGGATGCTGAGTCTCTCAACTTACAGTCACAGTTTTGGCTGAGCCCAGTTGTCACCAGATGTCAAAGGACACACTGGGCTGCATTTTCTAGGGCATGTTGCAGGGAGGGCAGAGAAGTCGGGAAAGATGGATTTCTCTAGGAAGACTCGTGTGTCTGGTGAGCAATCAGTTCTACCAGGGGGTGAGAGAGGAGGCGGTCTCTTTCGTTGTGCACATTCACACTGTGACCTAAGTGACAGAGGCTTCAGGGAGCCCGCCCAGAAACTTGACCCATATTCCCGTGAACTGAGGGTGCGTGTGCCTGCTCACACCAGAGAAGACCAAAAGGTCACTGACTGCATGGTGAGGATGCAGGCTTCTCTGGGGAGGCTAGTGGAACACTGGAGCTCAGTCAAGGGGTGAGACTAAGCCTGCAGCCAACCCGGAGTCCTCCTGCCATGAGGGCTGCTCGCACAGCAGTGGAACCCCAGAGAGTCTGGGCTGATTGCCAGATGCTCAGAGGATTAGATCTGGGGTCATTAGTGACCAGGAAAAGAAAAAGGCCCCTTCATTTAAAAATTGTAAACTTCTGAGTAAACTCCAGTGCCACTCTGCTAAATAAAATGCTATCTCTAGTCTGAGCACCCCAATGCCAGATCACAAGCGACATGACTGCCAGAACAGCGGGCTTTCCTACACTCCCCACTTCTCCTAGCACAGGCTGTGGGAGGATCAGCGACCCCAACAAGGATGCTGGAAGGGGAGGTAGAGTTAGGAGGGAGAGCAAAAGTGGGCCCCTCATACCCACTCCCACCTCTTTAAACACACAACCTTCCAGGTCTAAAGGTCTTTAAGCTGGGTTAGAGGAAAATCTGTGTTACAGAAAAGTTGGACATGCTAATGGTTTCTATACTACTGGATATTTTAATTGTTCAAATGTAACTCCTTGGGAGAGAGAGAGAAATTGGAATCATCATGGAAAATATGGCAAGTTACAGTTATGGTTTAAGATTTCATCAAAGGGACAAGAAGAAATACATTCTTAGATTAGATTCAAAGGGGAGAGATAGAGAAAGAGGAGAGAGGGAGGGAGGGTGTGTGTGTGGGGGGAGAGAGAGACAGAGATAGAGAGATACAGAGAGAGAGAGAGAGAGAGAGAGAGAGAGAATGAGAGAGGCTGTTGAGTTCAGCCTGCTCAGTATCAGCTGTCATTCACAGAGTGCTCACAAACTCCTGGTGCTGTTCTGTGACATGTCACAAGCCATTTCACATTCATAGAAACTGTAGGAAACAGGGACCATCACTACCCTCATGTAGCTGATGAGGAAATTGAAAGCCAGACAGGCTGAGTAGTTGTTTAAAGTCACACACCCAGTAAGCAGAGTGGCTATTGTTTAAACCCAGGCATGCAGCTCAGAAGTGCACACTCCTAATCACATAGTTCTTCACTACTCTGAGAATATGGCTGCAAAGGATGCTGAGGGGCTTGTAGGAAAAGGGGTTTTGAGGAATCTCAAAGGGGGACCAGGTGTCTGGAAGCAGAGCTGTGTGCAAGGAGTCTGGGTGGGAGGCTCCCTGGGGCTGCTGTTGGGTTTCATGGGAGGACTCTCAGGTGACCTTGGGTGGTGGCCACCACTGCTGACCACCGGAGAGGCTGTTTGTAGAGGTGGGTACAGGCAGGGTGTTTCTTCTGGCATCTTACCTAACCTCTGCCCCCCTCTTTTGCTTCTGCTTTCACCCCATTATCTGGACACCTTTCTTTCCTGCATTTCAAGGGCTAATATTAAATGATGTTATTTAATTATGATCTCCTTTTACCTCCTAGATGACACCGCATTGAACCTGAAAGCTTTCTGATTAAAGGCTGCCAAACACATTTCATGCACGATGTTCACCTTTGTGTTCAAGGTGCTAGACGACAGCACAGCCCCTGAATGTATTCCGAACGCTTTGATCTGATTAATTACTCTTATAAAGGCTTGATTTCCATAATAAATTACACATAGTAGAGAATACATTAATTTAAAAAGTATGTGGCTGTGTTATGGCAGAGTTAAAATTTTCCAACCTTGAAAGTCAGAGAACACAAAGTGAGTTTCTGTGAATTCTATTACCCTCTCCCCCTCTACATCACTGATACAGTGAGAGTAAGTTACCTTATTGCATTAATGCAAAATTTAATGCTGAAATAATGAGTTTGCACTGAGGCTTCCAGCAGGAAAGCTAAGCAACTCAAAGGCTTTTCCCCTTCAAGGGGCCCAATCACTTCTCTCCGTCACCTGTAAGAAGAGGGCTGGAGAAGTGATCTGGCGAAAGGATGGTGACATGGATAGCTCAGAGTCACCTACCTATGAAGGACCAGGTTTCTCTTCCTTGTCACTGTCTCCTCTTACCTTCCAACCTGGAACTGAATTTTAACTTGGGTGTGGTACTGCATACCTGCAAACACAGCATTCAAATGGAGGCAGGAGGATTGCTGTGAATTTGAGGCCAGCCTGGGTTATACAGTGAGTTCATGGTCAGACTGGACTACATACATAGTGAGACCCTATCTCAAAAGAAAAAAAAAAAGGAGTGAAACTTGGGTCAGTTCAATAAAAATTTCAAATTTTTCTATATTAATTTTTATTTTTGTCATGTTATAGGCACATAGTTAAATGTAAATGTAATTGTACAGACCCACTGTGATGATATGAAACCCACTCTACATTTTGCTAAAAATTCAGTTAGGTATAGTATGGGGGTGTGGGGTTGTGAGATTAAAAAGGCATCATCAATCCATTCAGTTCTCCTGTCACCAAGGGTTTTTTTCTGGAAGTTCTAAATGTTGTAACAAAGAACAGAAATTCTGCCTTTGTCTCTCATACCTCAGTCCCAGGCCATAGCCATAATCTCCTTTAACAATTTGAACTATTCCTGCTCCACTGGTATTTATATTTTTGGGTACTATTTTGGGGTAAATTGACATTTATATTATTGTGACACAAATTTTATTCACTAAACAGTTAAATAATGTACTAACATTTTGGTTCCTTTCTTGCATAATATTATTCATGAAATTTTCTTGCTCAATTTTTCACGTTTTTCCTCAATTCTTTCCACATGCATCGTAAGAATGCTGAAATATTTTATTTTCCAAAAGCTCAAATACTTCAGAATATCATTTCTTTGTAATATAAATTTAAGCTTATTATTAGAGGTAAAATTGATCAACATCAGGTTTGCTGTGCTCCATTGTTATACAAAAAACAAAACCAAACAAAAAGACAAGAGCTGGTCACTTTTAGAATTTTATTCCATGAAGAGGCTGTGAAAAGTCTATTGCTTTGACGTGTATTCTTGCTGAGGGGTAGGCGATTAGGGCATGGCAGGGCTGGCTGGGTAAGTGGGCATGACTCTTTAACTACAAACTGCCAGACACGTGCACAGAACAGTTCCCAAAGACCTGCAGATGGACTTCTCTGGAGAACTGGAGCATGGCCCAAGACACGGCATCCCACCACCGCCTCCAGGTCCGTAGGTAGAAGTTCTTGTGGGTTTCCTGCAGATTTGGACAGCACAAAAGAAAGGCAGCCATGAGGAGCGGGCCGCTCTGCGTAAGCTTCTGCCATAGCCCTTGCTGCGTTTCTGAGATGCTTTTGGATTTCCCTCCTTTTCTCTTTATCCGGCCCAAGCTTGCTCTGCAGAGCCAGTTACCCCCACTCGCCACTCTTGCTTTCTTGCATAAACTTTGCCAGTGTTTTTTGCTTGTTTTGCTCAATTCATTGTTTACGGAGAAGTGAGCAACCCAGAACGCAGTCATGTTTAGTTGGCAGCCACTTTTAGAAGTGAGTTACCCCATAATATCACTGCTGCGAATTAGTTTACTCTTCAAAAAATTTTTTGAAGAAAGAATAAAAATAAACTTATAGATTTGGACTTCATTCATTCATTTTTAACAAATTCTTCCAACACTTAATTAACAGCTTTTGATTTACCAAACATGGCGATTTCATGTCATTCAAGTTAAAAGCAGTACAAGGCACTCCATCATTGTAGTCTTGTCCCGTCAGAAGAGAAAAATACAGAGCTGGTTTGTAAAGTTCATCAATCAAGCTCTTATAAGAAGAATAAAGGACAAAACATTTCTAAGAGCTGAACAAAGATATGATCACTAGCATAGGCACTGGAAGTTTAGTTCCTATGGGTATATGGTCCCAAAGGCACATTTTGTTTCCCTGTTATTTAAGTATTTTGAAGTTGAACACTTTGCTGAAGGTACTTAAAAACGGAAAAAACAAAACAAACAAAACAACTCCCTAAAGTGTAAACAAATGAAAACATTATAAAGTGAGAGAGTCTGAAAACGTACCTATTTATTTTCACGTTAAGGTGGAGAAGTCTTTGGTCTCCTGGGTACATGGGTATTCGGTACTTAATTAGCTTCTGGCTAGCCAGTCTTCAGGAGGATAAAAAATAGTCTCTGTGTTAAATCTCTTTGCTGGAAAGTAAAGGGCCAGAATGAAAGCAAACTGCATTTCTCTGTGAAACCAGAAAAAGGAATCCAGTAGTAGTGGCTTAGTCATGCTGCTTTTTCCAGGAATGACCCATAAAAAAGGGGAAGTCAAGTTCGACTTTGAGCACGAGAGTTCAATAAAGTATAAGAGAAAGAAATGAAAAAGAAATCAGAACTGTACTACTTGGAAGCCCAGATTGGTAAGAAAAGTCCACACAGAGGAGTGTGAAGAGGAACGGAAAGAAAGAAAACTGTTCCATTAAAAAGGTGTTTAAAGGGCTTATTCTCCCCCAGCATGGATGCATATAAATTCCACTAGTGTTAATAGGACCTAAATGGGTGACGCAAGGGCAGAATAGAGTAACTTGTGTACGTGTGGATAAATGAAGTCTAGGAAAAGTCAATTAAAAACCACTGAGGGCAGTTAAGGAACCTAATAGACTCACGGGTACCTGCAAGTGAGGTATTTAATTTTAATTAATGGTATAATATATTTTTCTGTTACTAAGGACAAAAGTCATTAAAATGGCAAAGGGAAAGTAACGTTGAATAAGCCTAAACTTATTCTTAAAGTCATGGCTCAAAGTTATTCTTGCACACCAGATGTTAAAATTGACCCCTTGCACAAAGATTATAATTTGCGTTCAAATTGGAATATTAAGTTAAATAAGGAATTCAAATCCACTGCCCATTTTTTTGTAGCTTTTAAAGAAAGGAAGAGAGGAATGGGGGAGACACAGAGTGAGACACAGAGAGAGAGAGAGAGAGAGAGAGAGAGAGAGGCAGAGAGATCGATTCATTTATATAGAAACAATGCTAGCTTTTGGTTATTTACAAAAGAGAGAATAATAAAAGTCAATTTTCCCCTCTAGTGCTAGGGATTGAACTCAGGGTCCTGTTCGACCCCTGACCTGCGCACCCAGTCCTAGGTTGTTTCTTTAATGCATAATGATCCCAAAGTACTGAAGGGAAATTTCTTAGCTGGAGTAGACATCTGTTTCTTGAGGAATAATTTGAGGTTGGTTCGCTGCAGTTAAATACAGAATTTCAAGTAAACAGTGTTTATGTCCTTTAGCCCAAAGAGAGAAAAACAAGGATGTTTTTCTCAATGGAGAAAAGTTTGGGGTTAACAGTAAAGGTTTTCTTTATGAATATTTATTACTTATTTCTGCTAAACCATAAGTTATTTGAAATAAGATGTATTCTAGTCCTCTACCTTATTCCACATAACTCTGCATGCACAAAACAGGTGCTCGAACATTTATGTGGCGAGGAACAAGCGGACAGGGAAGAGGATTTCACCAAAGACCAGCTCATCCGCCTTGACCGGGAAAAAACTAAACAGCACTGAGAAGTGCTTTAGAGGGGACTCAAATACCTAAGAATCTACGTGATCTCTTTTCTAGTAAAAAGAACTCTATTCAGGAAGAAGAATGTGAGTGAGTTCTCTTTCGGATAAATTTAATAAGAAGCAGATCTTAGAGGGACTTGATGTTATACACTTGCATTAAGCTTTAATCTTCGCTCTGTGTTTCCAATATTATGGCACTGAAATCATACTTCTTGTTGTAAAGATGTCTCTAATATCGCTTATTCCCATTCACTTTATTTTTAATAATTTGGGAGCATTCTCTATTGTTTCAGATCTAACATAGAAGACTTTTAAAAACAGGTTTATGAAGTTGCCATATCCACAGAGTGGCTCGAGGTACGCACGTGAATCTGTGACTACGCACCTTCATTTGTTAACAGCCAGTAGCTCCGTTAGAAAAAGCTATGCAGGGAAACCGAGGAGGGAGCAGTGCGTGCTGTGTCCCCACCGACAGTGCATGCTGACAGCGTCACAGGGGAGAACTGAATGTAACACGGATCCAGCGCAGGGAGCTGAGGGCTAGGGCTGGGATGAAAGCTGGCGAGCCTCTTAGCACAGCCACGGGAGGCAGGAAGAGCTGGGCGGGCTGCGTGTTGGCGTTGGCGAGGGCCTGGATGGCCGGAACTCTCCCGGGCTATTGCCGGAAGCTGCTGCTGCTGTGTCTGTTTTCAGAAACCGGCAGTGGCGCCGTGTGGGTGGGACCCGTCTCCACCCAGCTCAGGGTGAAATTTGGCTGCCTAGGTCATAGATTTAGATTGGGGGGGGGGGCTCCCGGGGGGGGGCTCCCATCCAAGTACTAACCAGGTCCGACCCTGCTTAGCTTCCGAGATCAGAGGCCATCAGGTGCATGCAGGGTCCTGTGCTGGGGATACAGCTCAGAGGCAGAAGTGCAAGGTCCTGAGTTTGATCCCCAGTGGGGGAAAAAGATGTAGGGGCCTTCAGAAGGAATAAATGTCTGACTTTTGAGATGAGATGGTTATCAGGGGAACAGAAAAATCAATACAATGTTACTAGTTGTAAAACTTTTTCTTATGTGATCATACCACATACTTAACAATTTCCCCATTTTTCAAACTACACCCTGACGCTGAATGTAAAACACCATGTAACAAATACCATATAAATAGGTTTTATCTATTCTTCTAATTCCTGTTTCTCATTAATATAGGGACATAATTAAGACTGACAAAAACCCCAAATATAATTCTTACTGATTTATGAATTCTCTGTTGCTTTACTCCATTTAGATTGCTGTAACAAAATACCATAGAGGGTGGGTGGGTTGGTTAAAGTATAAATTTATTTCTACGGTTCTGGAGGCAGAAGCCCAAGATGAAGGTACTGGCAGCTTCAGTGTGTGGTGAGGGACACCTTGCAGGGTTCGCATGGGGCACGGAAGGAGCTCTCCAGTAGCCCTAATCTCGCGGACCCCAAGTCTCTTTCCCAACACCATTACACAGAGGATTAGGGAGGCAGTGAATGACTTCAGAGGAAGAACAAGCCTTCAATCTATGATGCTGCAGGAGGACAAGCAGTGCTACAGGGTGACAATTATTAAATTCTTGGTAAACACTGGGAATCCTCCTTGGGACATTTCTTGTCTAATATAACCCTTGCTCTAAAATTTAGAGGACTGGCAGGCAGTGACGAGGGCAGAATCACAGTTTAGAGCCAGTTTAGTCCGTCTTCAGCTTTTCTGCTGTGTTTTCTTGTCACCTACATTTAACCATTGGTCATAAAAATTCTTTGAATCCTCAGGGAAAGAAACTGTAGGTCTTCCTCAATTCAGCCCTTAGCAAAAGGAGGAGAGGCCCCTCCCCGACTTGCTAGGCCCCTTTCAGTTGTGAAAAGCAATTCACTTATGAAATGATGTGGGCTCAGGTTCAGAGTGCTCAGAGCAGGATGGCTTGGGGAGTCGAAGGTTCCCCCCAGAAGGCCAGATGGTCAGTCAGGACACTCTGATGAATGCAATACCCATCTCTGGCTCTTGGGGTGATGACCCTTGCAGTGCACCCTTGGGCTGGGGGGGGGGTGTGGCTCCTCCATTTCTACATGGAAAGCTCCAGACTTCCCCTTTTATCCTTCCCTTCTCCAGTGCAAATCCTGGTCTCTTCTTTCCTTCTCTTAATAATTCATTAAAATAGAGCCTAGAATTGTTCCCCTTTTGGAAAAGCAAGGAGTGGTGAGTCTTGAAATCTTTACCTCTTCTCCTTGGGAAAGAGTTTAAAAATCCACATTTCCTGTAGACTAGGAGACAGATGAATCTGTCCTTTCCTTATGAGCTGTCAGGCTCCTAGGAAACAAAACTAAAGGCGGGATATCAGTTTAGTTTAATATTCCACCAGCTTGACTATTCCTATCCTGCCAGTTGAGTATTTCTCCAAGAGGGGAATTAAGAAAAAGAAGAAGAAGAAGAAGAAGAAGAAAAAAAAAAAGCACAGACGTGATAATAGCACCCAAACAGATGCTGGCTATATGCCCAACCATATCAATAATTACAATAAATATAAGTTATAAAAAACAGTCTAATTAAAAGAGTTATCTGGATAAAAATAAGAATCAAGAATATTTATTTACAATATATATAATATACATAATATATATATATATATATAAATAACCCATCTTAAATGAAGGGAGAAAGGTATACTAGGTAAACATTAAGCACAAAACAAATAGAATGGCCACCTCAATGTCAGGTAAAACAGATATCAGAGCACAAAACATTTTTAGAGATAAAGAGGACATTTTCACAATGATAAAGAGGTGAATTCATCAAGCTATATCATGATCCTAAGTGTGTATGCACTCTAATACATGACTTTTAAGTATATAAAATGAAATACTTGAAAGGAGAGAAGACATCTCACCTCTGCCTTGGTTACTTTTTATTTCATTGCCGAGATAAAATACCTGATGCCTAAAATTAAGGAAGCAAAAGTTTAGCACACAGTTTGTGGAAGTTTCAGTCCATAGTCAGCTGGCTGTAAGACAGGGTGGCATGACACAGGGGCAACAACCCAAGGCAGCAGAAGACAGCAAAGCAACAAGAGCACAAGAAGGGAAAGAAGCCTCTTTTCCTCCCTTAAATTGTAAGAAGGCTACCCACCCTCCAGTGATGTAGTGCTTACACCATCTCTTCTTGCACAGGCTCAGGAAATTTGCAAAGTGAGTTGACCACCTCCCGCCCCCGGAGTCATTTAGTTAAACTTCTACACTTCTCAAGTTGACACAACAAACAATATCTTAAGAGTGCTAAATGCGTGGCCTCTATACCCCAGGATGTAGAACTGTTAGTTAAGCTTCTAAACTCAAGCTAACACAATGTATCAACCATTATACCCCCAGTACATGCCACAATTTTAAGACTCCTCTCTCCATAACTAATGGAAAAAAAGCTATTGAAGGGTAATAGAAGACTTGAATGGCACTATTAGCCAGTTGTGCCTAATTGATGTTTACAAAGCACTGTACTGAACAACAGCAGAATACAAATTCTTTCCAAGTGCATATGGACCGTTCACCAAGCTGCATAACATATTATCCATGAAACATGTATCAATAAATGTAAAAGGATAGGATTCACAGAAAGAATATCACATGACTACCATGGAATTAAATTAGAAATAGTGACAAAAAGGTATCTAAAAAACCTCTTAAATAGTTGGAAATTAAACAAGACAGGTTTAAACAAACTATGGATAAAAGAAGAGATGACAAGAAATGTTAGAAAATAATATGTCTAAACTTTTTTTTTTTTTGTACCAGGGATGGAACTCACAACCTCGCACTTGCCAGGCAGGCACTTAAGCCACTGAGCTAAATCCCCAGCACTAGAAAATAATCTGAACTGGGTGAAACACACAAATCAAAATGTGTGGGATGCAGGCAGGCAGTCTTGAAGGGACTTCAGGTATGTCTTCACATGCTGTGATCAGAAGTCTGAAGTTTAGAGTCTAATCTTTACCTTCCAAATCAGGAAAAAGGGATGCAAGTCAAATTCTAGCATGTATCAGAAATCATATGTTAGACACAAGAGAGAAGCCAATGGAAAAAGAACAAACAATGGAGGCAAACCACATACAACGTGATCAATGTTTATGACAATATTGTTGCTAATTGAAGTGAAATGGGCAAAATCCTTGCAAGATATATAACACTGACTCACTAAGAAATGGAAAATCTGACTAGTCCTCGTGTTAAATAAATTGAATTAGAAAATAAAGCCTTCTTCCCAAGGAAAACACCAAACTCAGATGGCATCAGATCATCCGTCTCGCACACATCCTTTCAGAAAATAGAAGAGGAAACACTTGTCAACTTATTTTATAAAATCAGTATTACCTCAGTACCCAAACCAAACCAAAACATTAAAGGAAATGAATTTAATCACAATACATAAAAAGGACCAAAGATCTAATGCTGGATTAACATTCAAAATCCATCATCAGTATAATTCATTACATTTATAGACTAAAAATGAAAAGCCAGATATGATCACTTAAATAATAGTAGAAAGTTTGCAACAGAATGTAGCTTCTATTTATACTTGAAAAGCAAAACCTCTCAGTAAACTAGGGACAGAATGGAAGTTACTACATCTAATTTAAGTCATCTACAAGTTGACTGAAGATAATATCCCACAAATTGCTGAAAAGGGTTACGCTTTTCACCTCACATTTGGGACAAGAGAAGGATTCTCATACCTATCATTTGTATCCTGCTATCTCCTAGAATTTCTAGTCAGCACAACAAAGCAGGAGGACGAAATAAAAGGTATATATATTTGTTTCAATTTGCAGATATTATGGTTGTGTACATAGAAAACCCTGAGAACTCTTCCCAAAACCTGAGTTTATTTTTATTTATTTATTTGTTTGTTTTCGGCTTTTTGAGACAGGTTCTCACTATGCATTCAAGCTGGCCTCGGGCTTACTCTGTAGCCAACGTTGGTGTCAAACTTGCAACAATCCTCCTGCCTCAGCTTCCTGAGTACTGGGATTATAGGCATGTGCCACCACACCTGGTGTTAAACACCTAAGTTTAATAAAGTCACAAGATACAAGGTTAATATTAATAAACCAACTGTTTCTCTACTTTGAACGTTGAGTTGGAATTGAAATTTGAAACACCACTTTCAATTGCACTAAAAATGTTAGCTACTTAGGAACAAACTTAATAGAAATATGTGTAAGACCAATATAAAGAAAATTACAAAGAAATTGATAAAGTAATTCTAAAAAATTGACAAGAAGAGATAAAAGAACTAGAATGGCTAAAATTGATAGTTAAATACTTTTTTAAAAAGGACAATTGGCTAACTTATGCTACCTAGTTACTAGACATCATCTGGTTATACATTTTAAGATAGTGTGGTATTGGTATTAGATCATCTGAGGACCAGGACAGAGTCCAGAAGTAGACCTATACATACGGCTGGCTGATTTTTGACCCAGTTACTAAATTGAGTCAGTGGAAAGAAATGATAGTTTCATAATGGTGAGGGAACTGCTGGCTGTCCATCTGGAGATAAAGAAAGCTTGACCCTTACTGCACACCATACACAAAAACTAATGAAAATAAATCATAGACCTAAATATTTGCAAAACTAAAACAGTGATCTTTCTAGAGGAAAAACTTAAGAGAAAATCTTCAGACTCTTCAGTTAAGATTTCTCGGAACACTGAAGGCATGCACTCTAAGAGAAAACACTGATAAACTGGATCTCTTGAATTCATAATTATGATCTTCAAAAGACACTGTTAAACAGTTAAAAGGCAACTTACAGAAGGGAAGAATATACTTGAATTACACACCTGACTAATGACTTGGTCCCGGACAGATAAAGAACCCTTATCACTCTGCAATAAGGAAAGAAAAAGCTCATGAAGATGGGTGACAGACGTGGGGCATAGTATCAGTGGCTGGGTCACTGTCACTCTCAGGAAGTGGCGTATGCAGTAGCTGTCTGGCCCTTCCAGTGGGTTTGGGTTCTGCTTGTCTTGGAAGCGCCCAACACCCACGGTGCCTCTCCATGGAGTGTGGAGCGCGCAGGAGTGCTGGTCTTCCTCTCACAGTAGATGCCCTATCGTTTCTCTGTAGGACCCTCCTGTCAGACACACCTGGGCACCAGGCAGAATGTTATTTGCTCCTTTACATATGCAGAGACTTTAACTTCCTTGTCACTGTGCTTCTGGCTCTTTCTTCTTTATAGAACAAGATCTTAAAAACTCATATTCTTTTAAAAAATCCAGATCCTATCCTGTTGGATAATAAACTCACAACAGCATGTATATTCGGTCTCTCCAGCTATAAGGGATACGTGCTTCTTGACGGCCGGTGCCCAGGTGTGTCTGACAGGAGGGTCCTACAGAGAAACGATAGGGCATCTACTGTGAGAGGAAGACCAGCACTCCTGTGTGCTCCACACTCCATGGAACAGGACTGTCCTTTATGATGATCTTAAGACATTGATGTCCATCGTGTCTTTCCCCTAGCTCCAGCTCTGAAAGCCCTCACCTCAGGAGAGTCCCCTGTCTGTGGAAGGCCCAGGTACACCTCTGGGCTAGACTATAAATCACCTTCCAGAGCTGGGGTGTGAAGGTGCACCCCTGTAATCCCAGTACTCTGGGATAACTGGGCAGGAGGACCAAAAGTTAGGGTCTAAGAGTTAAGAGTGGTGGTGCATGTCTGTAATCCCAGCACTTGGAGGCTGAGGCAGGAGGATCACTGAGAGTTCCAGGCCTGCCTGGGCTACAAAGTGAGTTCAAGGCCAGCCTGGACTGCATAATGAAACTCTGTCTCAAAAAACCAAAAATAAATAAAAGAGTCTTGTCTGTAGTTTAGTGACTTAGTAAAACCCTATTTCAAAACAAAATAAGCAAAAGAATGTAGCTCAGCGCATTCAATCTCTAGTACTGAAAAAACACACACCAAAATCCAACCTTCCTCTAATTATGGACGATCAGACGATTAAATACACTGTAAGATTTGGGGAGGTGATTAAGTATGCTGTAAGATTTGGGGGAGAAATCCTGGGGCAGAAGAGTCAAAACTCAACATCGACCATAGTAGCCGGGACACAGTCCCGAAACCGTCCTTGGACACAGAGCTCTGGGTGGTGGCTCTCGTCTAAGGCCTTTGGCCAGACAGTGCCGGGAAGGAGCTTTTATGGGCCATCTCTCCTAGGGTCACACTACTGCAGGAAAAAAAAAACCCAGTGAGAAGGCCACTCGGGTGGCTAAAGGTGGCAGGGCGGGGCCCTCTGCTAAGGGAAATGGGTTAACAACATGTGGAGGGGGTGGATATGGAGGTGGACACGGTTGTCCACTTCCAAGCCCACGGCCGGAAGCTGCACCCGAAGGCGCTTGTCACCGGCCAGAACGAGGCGAGTTTGCAGCTGGGCAGGGAAGTGGGGTTGGCGCAGACCTGGTGAACTGGTGAGGTGGCCACGCCTGCAGCCCCGGCCACGCCCACCAGTGGGCGGTGAGGACGCCTGCCAGGTCTGCTGGCTTTCACAAGATGGAAATGTAGATTTTTTTTTTAATGGGAAATCTTCTATTTTTAAAACATGGTGTGGGCCAAACCAAACACGTTTGTGGGCTGCCTTCAGTCTGTGGCCTACCATTCTGAGACCTTTGATTTATAGTCCTCACAAAACATGACGTCTTGGTTCCAATTTGTAGTCTTGAGGCTTCTGACTTCCAGAACGAGTTCATTTGTGTGCTTTGCCTTCCTCCTTTGGGCCTGGTATCTATGCACTCTGACTCGGGTTATAACTCTCCTTCCATAAAAGCGGCAGCTTTCGCATATTTGTATCTTCTCCGTGCCTTCCTACAGCACTCAAAATACCAGTGCCCTGAACTGACCGTCCCTGCACGGGGCCTTTGCAAACCCCCCTGAGGGGCCTCACAGCCCAACTTAGGGTCCCTGCCCTGAAACTCAATTTGCCAAACATCAAATCCTGGAAGTTACTTCCGGGTTCCTACTTCAGCCCAACTTTACCACAAAACAAACTAAAATATCTGCACAAGTAGAGAAACCATCTTATTCACAGCACCAACGGCCCAGCAAGTGAAGAATGGGTTTGAGAGCAGGGAAGAGCCTGGATCGGTGCACTTTAATCCTGGGAGACAGACGAGGAAAAGTAGGCTCCTCTGTGAGCAGGAGGAGGGCAAGGCCTCGCTCACCTGCCTTGGTGTGGACTCTGCCTTCCCGCCTCCCCCAGCCCTCGCCCTAACATTAGATTCCTGGCTTTTGAGGGACAACAGGTGAGCCCTGTTTTGGTTAAGAGCAGTATGGCAGAAACATCTGAGGCAAGAAGCTGAATGTGCCACTGCTTCTCCCTACAACGACGGGCTGGTGACTGACTTGTCACTCTGTCAAGGTGACTCTTTTTTTTTTTTTTTTGTACCGGGGATCGAACTCACAACCGCGCACTTGCCAGGCAGGCACTTAAGCTGTCAAGGTGACTTACGTGAAATGTTTCTCCCTCTCTCTTTTATTCTGGCACTGAGAGTTGAGCCCAGGGGCCTTGGCACTGAGCTACACCCCCAGCCCTTTATCATTTCAAAACAGGTTTGCTAAATTGAATTTATGATCCTCTTGCTTCAGCCTCCCAGAGTGCTGGGATTACAGGTTTGCCCACCAGTTCAGGCTCCGCGTGAAATTAGATTCTTGAACTTGTGGTTAATGGAACTGTTTAAAACTGCGAAGTGGGGGGAGCAGGAGCCTGGGGCAGCGCTGCTCTTATTGTCCTCCTCTGGTGTGCCGTCTGGGTCCTTCTCTAGCTATGCGCCCCCACCCTGAGGCGCAAGGACATGCACCCAGCCAGGTGGACGTCCGTCCACTAGAATCCCGGACTAGACAAAGCCGCTTTCTCAGGCCTCCATGGGCTTCTTCCTCAGCCCCACACTCCAGAGGGCACGTGTTCCCTCCAACCTGGGCTCCATGTGCCACCTGGGCAGCAGAGCATCTGTCACATGGTGGGAGGAGCGGTATAAAGTTTGGCCTTGAGCCTGGTGCCCACAGGACCTCACATGATGCCCCATGTTAGGACCCAAAGCAGGTTACTAGAAAGAACCCATTGGTCATTTTAGGAGCCTTGTGAAACCAGGCTGTGTAAAGCTATCTGGCTTGGTGTTGTTTCTATGACAATATGAGAGCAGCCAGGTCACAGTGACAAAATAGTGCAAACACCAAGCAAGTAAGACTGCGTTCCCAGACCAGAGAAAGTTCCCACTCAGGTGCCAGATGTGCACTAGAAGCCTGTAAAGTGGCTGATCTGGAGGACTTAATTAATGAGATGATCACAGAATTAGCCTGTTGGGATAGTCACTCCAGCTGCACTGCACCCACTTGGCATAGGCTTCTGTCAAAGGCGAACTTCTGGGAATGTCCTGAGTCATATTTTAGATCCAGACACATTAGTGATAGGAGTAAACACATGTGCAGCTCCACATCCCACTCATTGCCATAAATAATCAAAGGGAGATGTCACATACTGCTTGAATATGTCAAGATCCTCTGGAAAAAATTATATGCCCCTCACATAAAAGCATTTTGATCTTTAATGCTGATTGTTTTGGGGATGTTGGGTTACCCTGCCAAACACACTGTACAGGGAGAACTCAGTAAAATTTGTCTTAAAAAAGATTTCCCACTAAAAACTATAAACTCTAATTGCATGCTGTACTAATCGACTTTCTGTCCTGAGGATTTTTTTGTCCTGGATATATCATATAAAAGAATCATACGATATGTGAGCTTGTATGTCTGGGTTCTTTCATGGAGCATGTTTTTGAGGTTAATCCAGATTATAGCACTTATCAGTATTTTGTTTCTTTTTATGGCTTTATTAATACTCCATTTTACATGTGCATTGTCAATGAAAAATACAATGAATGTTTACATTAAAATTTTATTACAGTAAAAGACATTGTCATTGATTCCCTTCAAAAACATTGTCCTCATTTCAAACACACTTATGCCACCTTATTTGCCACTTTCTGAAACACTTTTGGAAGTCCTCTTTCCTGAGTGTCTCTAGTTGCCTGGTCATGGCTGCTTCTATGTCCTGAATGAGTTCAAAACATTTGCTTTTCATGGTCATTTGGACTTTGGGGGAAGCCAGAGTCACACACTAAAAAATCTGGTGAATAAGCTGGCTGAAGACACAGCGTCGTTTTTATGAGCCTGCCTTTAGCGTCGGCAGCAGCATTTTTGTGTATTTTCGATCACACCTTGTAAAGATCCTCCAGAAAAAGGACTCCAGAACCGCTTCAGAAAGAAGCCTCCAGAACTGCTTCAGAAAGAAGCAGCAACAATGAGATAAGTGTTTTTCAAGGGAGGGGGAGGGGCTTGAGGGGGATTCGCGGTGCTGTGTTTTTTACTGTAGTAATTTTCAAAAGTTTTTTTTATTAATTTGAAGGTAGTAAAATACAACAGAACAGGATGGAATAAAGCCAACTGAGACAGGTAGTGAAATTGGTACAGAACTTCACAGCAGGTTACCAGGATAACAGTAATAGGTACCATAATATATCTCGTTATCTTCGTAATAGTTGTTCTTTCAATCAGGTACAGCAAAAATCAAAGGAAATACAGAATATTATAGAACTTATCAAAACAGAATATTGAATAAAGCAATACCATTAATCAGGACAAAGCAAAACAGTGATAAAAATATTTGCCTTCAAAGAGATGGTAGAAGGAAATACACCATATTTGCTATATTACATATGGTCAACCTTCCAAGAGATGCTCAGATCTCTGGCTCCCACTTTCTAACAGGGGTGGGGGTGGGAGTGGGAGTGATGGGATGTTTGATTCTCAGCCCTCGAGCCGGTAGACTCACAGCCACTTACCAGGGCGGTGAGCTGGTTGCTTGGTTTCCCAGTGCCCTAAGTTCCAACATGGCGAGAATCTCAGGAGACGCTGCTGCTTCTTGCCCTGGGTGGCCGCGGCTTGTCAGACCATAGCCACTTACCAGGGCGGCAGGCTGGTTGCTCAGTTTCCCAGCCTACTGTAGTAATTTTTTAACTTAAAGTTTCATTGTATGTTCCAAATACACCCTGTACATTTGGGACAGGCATGGGAATAATGGCTATAACCATTTCTGATGAAAAGGGGAGGGAAAAAGACAACAGGAGTAACCAGGCCATAGAACATCTGAAATTCAGATGTTCAGATGTGAAATTCAGATGTGGTTAGGACAAAGGCCTAAGTTTTCCTGGGAATGATTTCCCATGGCTCTTGTTTCTGCTCTCTGCTTTTTGCTTCCTGAATTCTGTCCCAGTCATCCTTCCCATGACTGATGAGCTTGCTCAGCCTGCCTGCTGCATGTAGAATTTAGGGCTCCAAAGCCCTCTTTTCTTTTTTTTGTCATCCTTATTCCGTCCAGCGCTGATGTGTTTGCTAATATAATTCTCTTAAAAAGTCTACTGGTTTCCTATAAATCTTACTGGCATTTACTGAAATGAACTATGCTCTACTCTGGGTTATTCAAGCTTCTTTGAAGCTTTACTGTCTCACTAAACAGTCTTCTGAACTATCACTGTAGGTATTTCGGAGCTCTTTACACAAGGCTTTATGGTCAGACTCTCTCTCAGCTTTTCTGTTTTCCTGAGTCTCTGGATTTGATCTTGTTCAAAAGGCCTCTGTTGAAGTTAATGTCAATTGTCGTCTGGGGATCTGGGAAACTTTCCTTACAACAAGTTCTGGCTTTTTTGTGCTTAGTGGTTATTCCTCTGCTTATAGAGCTCCTTTGCTATTTACTCACACAATGGGAGCAAACCTGTTGGCAACCTCAACCCTGGCCAGTACGCAGCGCACTGCCCTGTTTGGCTCCTTCCCCAGGCTCTAGCGTTTCCAGACCTGTCTCTGCAGAGCACGAGGCTGCCTACAGTTTCCACAAGGTCACTCTCGCTAGTCTTGCAGCCCTCACCCAAAGCCATTGGAAGCCTGTAGCATCCACGAACAGACTTCTGCTAATATTCTCTTCTAAGTCCTCCTGCAAGGCTTTACCCAAGCTTGTTTTACAGATGGTGCCAAACACTTGTCCAAATCTGCATTTCATCCAGCTGCATGTGAGAATTGTGGCTGCTTTGAATGCTTGCTTATGTTTGTTATTGTCTTTTTAGTTTTAGCTTTCTGGTGGGTGAGGAGTGGTACATATGGTAGTTAGAAGTGCAGTTTTCTGATTACTTATGGGGTTGAGCACATTTTAAAGCGCTTACTGGCTATTGCTAGTTTGAAGAAGTCTATCGAAATTTTGCTTAGTTTTCTATTTGTGTTTTCGGATTTATTCTTTTTAAGACCATCTCACTGTGTACATGAGGCTGGCCTTGAACTCACTATATAGCCCAGGTTGGCCACAAATTCATGGCCATCTTCTTCTTCAGTCCCCTGAGTGCTGGGATGACAGGTGTGTGCCATCACACCCTGCTGATTTACAGGAATTCTTATGCATTGCAGATAATAGTCCTTTCTATCTCTATATTTTCAAATACCTTCCATCATCTTATGGCTTATTGTTGCCTATTAAACTTTCTTTCAAAGTTAAATATAAGTTCTTAATTTAATGTATTCCAATTTATCAATCATTTCTTGTGTGCAGATTCTTCGCATGTTTTAAGAAACTGACTTAATGCGTGGTCATGAAGAAATTTCTTATATTATCTTCTAAATGCTTTATAATATTATTTTTCATATTTAGGTTATAAGTTATCTGTTTCATTTTGTGTATTCTATGACAAAAGGCTTTACTTTCAGTTCTTCTGTATGACTATGCAGAATGTAGATACACAGAATATACAAAGACTGAATATGCATTCCAATCAAGTGAAAAGTCTATCTATTCCTTATCATTTGTAGAACCATTTATTTCCTATTTTAAGTGCTGGTCCATTTGTAGGCTAATTTCCAGGCTTTTCAGTTCTCTTTCTTTGTTTTAATTTCTGCCCCCAAAGAGCACATCACACTCTGTTGATTACTATGTCCTTATGAAATATTTGGTTACCTGGCTATATCTTCTTTTTGTTCTTCTTTATGTTTTATCTAATTCATCATCACAAATATGATGAACTTGTTTATATATTTTGAAATATGCAAAATAAAAAGATATGTGCATGAATATTCCTAGCAGCTTTATTCATTGGCTAAGTATTAAAAATACTCCAAGTGTTCACCAGCAACAAATTAAACCATTTGTGTTATATTCAAATAAAAGAACATTACTCCATGATAAAAACAGAAAAAATACTGTTACCTAAATTCCATGGATGAATTTCAAGAACAGGTTGGACAAGGGAGGCCAGGCACTGAAGAACACTCACTGAGTGCTTTTATTTACATGAAGTCCTGGAAGAGGCAAAATAAATCTAAAGTTACATAAAACACATCAATCAAGGTGTGGCATAGGGAATTCTTCAAATCATCCAGGGGCTGAGTGGTCGCCCTGGTGCTCCTTTCTCCTTGTAAGCTGAAATAGGACTGAACTCATGTTTCAGATACCAAAGTACCTGCGGAACTAGAGTGTGAACTGTTTTTACCTATCAATGTCTATGGATCAATAACTGATATTTAAAAAATTATAATAATAGCCTGGGGATGATGTGCAAGCCTGGTAATCCTAGTACTCTGGGAGGCTGAGGCGGGAGGATTTCAAATTCAAGTCCTGCCCAGGCCACTTAGCTGTCTCAGAATAAAAAATAGAGGTGGGGATGTAGTTTATTGCCAAAGCCTTGAGTTTAATCTGCAGTACCACATGCACACACACATGCAGACACATGTCCTGCCAGTTAATAATTGCATTGTAAGACCTAAAACATATATTGCACTTAACGTGTATGAGGTATTGTAATGCTTTTATATATTGCTCCATTTTTTCACAGTAAAAATCCTAATGGTTATTATTATTCGTGTGTCATAGAGGAGAAAATTGAGGTACAAAAAAGTTCAGTTACAGTCACTGGATGGCAGAGTTGGATCATGAACTCAGGTGCTTTGGCCTGGGAGTCTGTGTGATATACTCTCCACCCCCGGAAGCTGACACCCTAGGGACACCCTGTGTTTCATGCAAAAGCTTGTCTAGTGAGTTCAGGGGCAAGTTACCTCTTGTATGAATTAGAAAATTTTGAGAAAAAAAGCTTGTTAAGTGGCGTTAGTACCTATCACTTAAAGTTTGAGGAAAAAATTCACCACCCTCCCCCCACCAGCCAGTGCCACTGGGAGGGCTGGGCTGTGATGATCCGGCTCAGGGCTGCAAGCCTCTGGCCTCACCCGCCTGTGCAAATGGGATCAGTTTCTTGGTCTGTGCAAGAAAGGGAATTTCTCAGCTGCCACTGGGAGCCAATTCCTTCTTTTCTGCTCTTCTGTTCCTGAGGATATTTATAATTTGTTGGAGATTTATGCTGGCTGTCAGATTAAGGTGTCTCTTAAGGTTGAGTTTAACTCCTTGGCTGCTCCACTGCCTTGGGGAAGTTGCCTTCCTGCACCAGGTTCCTGAGGTTGCATCAGTTTCTGAAGTTTATGAAGTGGTGCGTGTAACCCTACACGTAATTTATTCCAGCATTCTCTTTATCAAGGTGCTTAGAGGACACAACAGGTGGTGTAGATGCCCCCGGAGGCCACATTCTCTCCAACATTTGCTTCTGTTTGTAGCTTCTGGGACAAACATTGGTTAGAGGTATTGTTTTAAAGATTTTAAAAATTCATTAGCCTTTAATTCAAAATTAATGGCACTAAATGAGAATTTTTAGCCAAACTGAAATATTCTTCCATGATTTAATTAGTGCCTCTATATGTTTCAGAGACTTGCTTTGATCAACAATCTTTCTAAATACACAGAAAATATTAACATTTGAAATATGTGTTTGTTTTTCACATCTATTCCTTTATATTGATGGACTTTTTAGAGGTATTAGGAGCAGATTTATATCTTCCATGTGAAAAAGAAACCCACCTCTTTTCCACCTGCTTAAAAAAAAATCTCTTCTTCTATTTTCTTATACTTGTCTCTTTTTCCTGATTTTGTTCCCAAGCCCTTCTGTCTTACTGTGACTTCCTGCTGGCCTCGGCCAGCAACCTCTGTTTCTTTTTCCCTTGTGACTTTCGGATTGGTATCAGCAGTGAGGCTGGACTGGGGTCAGGCTCCTGGCCAGCCTAGCAGTGGGAGGGAGGAAAGACCAGAGGGACTGCACTGCATGGCAGTTTATTATTTTTGAGTTGAGCCAAAAGAAGGCATCAAGGGAATAGAACGCACCGTGTTCAGTTTAATATACCTCTGTAGAGGGCATCCTAATCTTATGTGATGAGAGAGCAGGCATGCATGCCCAGGAATGAGGCCATGGGGCAGAAATGCAGAAGCATTTGAGATGAGATCTGGTACTCTCCTGTCTGCTTGAGTTCTAGGGCGTTACAGTTGTGGAGTGTTCCACCCCACTCATGATGAGGCAGCAGACAAAGACTGATCCCTTGTGATTTTGATCATATTAGTCTAGTTTCCCTTTGCATCTGTAACTAACTGGCCACCACATATTTAGTGACAACACAAACTTATTATGGTTCTGATGGTCAGGAGTCCTAAAGTCGAGGTGTTGGCAGCTTTTTGTCTTAGTCCCTTTCCTCCTTGCTAAGACACAGTGCTGACACTTGCAATTTAAAGGAGGAGAGGTTTACTTTGGCTCCTGGTTTGTAGAGATTTTAGTACATAGTTGACTGACTCCAAAGCTGAGCAGCATGGCAGAGGGATCTGGCGGAAGACAGCCGCTTGCTTCATGATGAACAGGAAGCAGAGGGACAAGGGAGGAGCTGGGAAGCCATGCCACATGACCCACCTCGTCCAATCAGACCACAGCTCCTAACAGCAAGCCAGTTATAGCACCCTCCTAATCCACTCGGCTTCCACAGGTCCTGTTTCTGAGAGCGTGAGGCTTTAGGGGACATTTAGATCCAAGCCGTAACAGCTTCTTTCTGGATGTGCCCAGGGAGAACTTGTGCCTTCCGTTCTTCAACTTTCTAGAAGCCACCTACATCCTTTGGCTTGTGATCCTCGCATCTTCAAGGCCAGCCTTCTCATTTCTGCTGCTGTTGTCACCTCCACCTTATTTAAGGACCCTTGTGGTTACATTGGACCTAGCCACATAATTGAAGAAAAGGCCCTCCATTCAAGACCATTGACTGCAAACCTGCTTTGCCATGTGAGGTAACATAGTCATAGGCTTGGAGACCGGAGCATGAACACAGAGAGGGGTTGCTATTATTCCCTCCCCCCACATACCTGCTCTTCAGCCAGCTGTTCAAATTTTACAACTATTGATATCAGTTGTAGCAAATTGGAGTCAGCTGGACTATAGCATTTTTAAGTGCTATTTTTACCTTTTTTCAATCCTTCTCCACATAGAAGCCGAAATAACAACTGTGCTCTGATGACTTTGCAGACCAACACGGGTTCAAACCCCTAGAGCTTTGTTAATCCACGCATTCTTTGTGCTTGATGTAGAGAATCTACTGGGTTTTGAAACCTTAGTGCTAACGGCTGGTACATTTCTGAGGTATTGTGCCCACCAAAGACATAAAGCAAATCTAATCCTCTGGATAAAGGTCTCAAATCCACAAAATTCCAACTCTATCTCTCTACTAAGATCTGATGGTTCTGAGAGTGTGCACCAGTTGGTAACGTACCTCCTCATGGTCAGTTTCCACCAAGCATGCTCTGAGAGTATCACTGTGGAAACTAAATAAGTCACCCAGAGTCAGCATTGTCAGGATAGAAAATGGCTTTTCTATTGACACCCTAAGAGTGGTGCTTTGTCCAGAATGGAAGTTTAGTATTGCCTTTGTCTCCGTGCTTTATAGAAACTGGTGAGAAGAACACACAGGAGGCGCACACCAAGTGGCAGAGTAGGGGCTGGCAAGACACATGGTTTTTATCTTAAGAAGTTAGTGAAGAAGAGGGTGCAGGGGAGAAGGTAAGACTTATCCTTGGGTTTTTTGGCTTGAAGATACTGGGTGGATGGAAGCTGCACCCTGAGATGGAAAGCAGGGAAAAACAGCAGTTTGGAGGTGAGATGTATGTATGTGAAGATGCAATTTCAACTGGGACATGTGAGTGGAGGGGCCACAGGCAGGTGACTCTGTAGGGCTGAGGTCCAGGAGGTTTGGATTCAGCTCGCCGGTGTAAAGATGACAGTGGGGAATTCTAATGGTGAGGTTGGCAGGAGACTGAGACCAAGGAACACAAACTTTCAAAGGGCAGGCAGAGGAAAAGCTTCGGAAAAAAAAAAGCTAGCTGGAAAATCAGAAATAAATATTAAAAAATCTGTAGCAGGGCTGGGAATATATAGCTCCGTGGTAAAGTGTGAATGAAGACCTGGATTAAATCAACACACACGCACACACGCATGTGCAACTAAATCTGAGCTTGTTCCTTGGGCTATAATTGGAAATACGTTTAATTGTAATCAAGTGTGACTTGTTCATATATAAAACAGGCATAGCGATTCCTCATCTGGGTCATAGGGTTGTGAGGTTCAAATTTAAAAAAGCATTTGAAAGTATTTTGTAAAGTGTTATATCAGTGGGCTCTCAAACTTCTGGTGTGCATGAAATCATTCGCAGGGCTTCTGCAAAGAGAGCTGTGCTTCTGGCTACAGCAGTAGTTTCTGATGAAGGAGACCTGGGGTGGGGTGGGGTCTGCCGAATTTAAATGTACTCAGGTGAGTCTTGTCCAGGTTTTGTGAAACGCTATGTAATACAAATGTAAGGAAGTATGGCTTCCCAATTAGCAAAATTCAGTCTCCCCATCCCATTTTTCATCCCTTAATGACGCTGCTGAAATTTTCTTCCTCTTGCACCTAGCAGTACTGTGTCTGTTTACGCGAGTGAGAAGCATCATCCTTGTGCATGATTTTGTAGATTGCTTACAGTGGTAAGCAAGGACTCGAGGTTAGCTTGAAGGAGAAGAATCTGTGCTGTTTCCTACGAGGCAACGGTAAGAGCTTTATGGAGCACCCAGTGGTATTATTCCCGCCCCTCAGATGCAAAATGCTATATATTGGCATCTTGCAAGAATCCCGATGGAGACTCTGTAACTCGACCAGAGAGATCCACACAGGAGAGTATGGAAAGAGGAAAAATTGACCTCATTCTTCAGTGCTTTTCTAAATCCGCCTCCACACTGCCTCTCTCAAGCCTACAGAACAGGGAGTCAGGGAAACGCATTAGCACCCTCGTCCGGACTAGGAGCGCAGGGCCGGGGCGGGGGTGGGGGGCGCCCCAAGGTTGAACCGAGAGCTGGACCGAGACCGAGACCCAGATCCAGACCTGCCGGCCGGGCCGCGAGGAGCGAGGGAGGAGGGTCCCCGGGCTGCGTCACGAGGGTGCGGAGAGCCGGGGCGCGGGCAGCACTGTGTCCGGGACGGAGGCAGCGCCCCACTTACAGGCGGGATACCAGGGACTCCGCTGCCGCCCGAAATCGGGCGCCGCCCCCCTCCCCTCCGCTGCACGCATCCAGCTAGGCCCCCAGCCCGGGCCTTCAGGGACTGCGAAGTTACTCGGTGGAGGGGAGGGGCGCCGAGCTCCTGCCCAATCAGGGCGGCTTCTTTGACTACAGTATTTGCATATTATGCTAATATCTTACCTCCCGCTCTGCTCCCTGCCCCCCCGGGGGGTTTCAGGGCGAGCGGGCGGGGCGAAGGTGAATATATTATGCTAATGAGGGGCCGGGGCGGGGCCGGGGCGGGGCGTCCACACGCACTCACACTCCGGGATCCTGGAGGGTATTTAAGCCCCACCAGCTCCACGCTCCGCAGACGCTTCAGGCAGCCCCGGTCCTTGCCTCCACTCTCGGGCCATCCCGGTTCCCTCTAGTGCACTTGGCCACTCCTCGTGGGCTGCGCTTTCGCGGACTTGCTTCCAGGTGGGACACTGGTCTCGCGTGGACAGATCTCGACCGGCAGAGATAAGCAAAGTAAGAGAAGCAACAGGTCCGGGGCTGCGTGGAGAGGCGCGCGGGGCCGCCAGGTGGGCGGCGCGCAGGTGTCCCCTAGTCCTGGCCGCGCCGCAGGATGCTCCTGGCGCACCGTACCCCACGCTGAGCCCGCGTGCGTCCGCCACCGCAGCGCAGGAACCGAACTTCGCGGGGTCGTCCTCGCGCCCCTACGGAGATCCCCGCGGGAGACCGGGAGTGCAGAGCGTAGCCCAGCCCGCCGTCCCCGCCGTCCCCACCGTCCCCGCGGTCCCCGCCGCGATGCTGCCGAAGAAGCCCGCAGGGAAGGGCGCGGCGCGGGAGCCGGGGTCCGAAGAGCCCCCCGCCCGGCGCTGCGTCCGCGCGGTACCCCCGAGTGCTGCCTTCGCCGCCCTCCTGTCCGTGGTCGCGGTGGCTTCGTGTCTGTACCTCGGGGCGAAAACTAGCGACCTCCAGGCAAGGATCGCCGCGCTAGAATCCGCCAAAGGCGCCCCCTCCATCCGCCTTCCGCCTGACACCCTGGATCAGCTGAAGGCCCTTGTGCAGGAGAAAGTGGAGCGCCTTCTGGCTCAGGTGTGCGAGACTGGGGTATTTTGCACATGGGTAACATTTTGCACAGGAGTCTGGGCGCAGGCGCAGCCTGAGAGCTCTCTTGCATGCACACCTGGTTTGACTGTGTGCGGCCGTGTCAAGCGCGTGTGGTATGTATTTGTACAAATGCAGTCTCTTGACACCACCAGGTCTATCTATCTGTCATCGTCCCCCACTCCGTCTGAACGTTTGAAAGCTGCAGGACTAGTAAAGGGCAGGAAGACTGGCCAGGACGGCAGGGACATTTTACCTCTCCAGTTTTCTGGAGTCTCATGTGATACTTGTTTCAGTTGTTTGGAGAATATTCCTTGCAGAGATAACATCTGTTAAATGCTTCACTTCTTATATGGAGATTAGAATTAGAGGTGTTAATATACAAAAGGCAATCATTCTTAAGAGTGAAGTAATCCCGTATATGATTTAAAACCAGCATTTTCATCCATTGAGCTTTTCATATTAAAAGTTTTTTATTTAAAAAATTTTAAAAGTAGCTTTATTTTGCTGCAGTGCTGGGTACTTGTGAATGCAGAGCCCTCAGAGGTGAGAATTGAAAAGATTCTTTATTATGTTTAAGGTAGGGGAGCATTGGGGGGT
The DNA here is from genome assembly GCA_004027295.1 of Dolichotis patagonum. NCBI lineage: Eukaryota > Metazoa > Chordata > Mammalia > Rodentia > Caviidae > Dolichotis > Dolichotis patagonum. Next base: position 17,206 of record PVJX010006024.1, on the reverse strand, counting down.
GTTGGAAGTCACTCTCCCAAAAGGGAGGCTGTTTGGCAGCTGCAGCAGCACAATATATGTAAAATAATGGCTGTCATGGCCTGGCCTCAGTTTATCTAGAAGTACACACATTAGTGCCACGTTTTGGCCTTGACTACTTATGCCTGGGCTGAGGGAGAGGGTGGTGGAGCTGAATGGAGAAAGACAGTAGATAAATCCAGCAATCTTGCTACCAGGACAATGGTCATTTTCTTTTTTTAGGGCTCGGGTACAGTTACCTTTTGACTAAGGTCCAAGTACATATGTAAATGTTAGTCATGCAAGCTCTCAAATGCTGGTGAATCAGGCGTGCGACCAGCGTCCCTAAGGAATCCATTCCTCTACAGTGCTACTGATGACTGTTCATGCCTCTTCTCTTCCCACAGAAATCCTATGAACATATGGCTAAAATAAGAATCGCGAGGGAAGCACCTTCAGAGTGTAACTGCCCAGCAGGTAAAATGGAACTTATTAATGAGGTCTTTTCCATAGCAGTGCATTTGCAATCAAAAGTCCTGTGTCTGTCGACTCTACCTGTAATAGCAGCAAAGAAAGAATGCAGACCCAACTTGCTTTAATAAAATCAACATGCCTCAGTCAAAGGAATGGCAAAGAAAGCCTCAGATATTATTATAAGCAGCATACCAAGGTCTGGTAGGGAAAGCAAAAGAGATGGAAACAATCACCATGGAAAATACGGGCAAGATGATGCACAAAGACAAAGGGCTTTAGATTCACAGATTGAGAAGTATTCTTCAATTTTATGAAATTAATGTCTCTGAAAAAGCCTGGAGAAGTGTTAGATTCTGGATTCCCTGGTGGGTGATGGTACACCAGTGCATGTTCCTGTTTATTCTTTAGTGAAGGATTATGTTAGAAAACACTTGCCCCCCTTGGCTTTCTCCCTCCCTCTATCAAAAAATTTTTCTCCTATTCCACAGTGAAAGGTGAAGACTAAAAGGATGTTAGTTCTTTATCTCAGGCTTTGTATTACAAGCTATCCTCAATCACTTCTCAGAAAAGGCTTTTATATTTTTACCTTTTTTTCCCCATGTGCTTTCAGGGAGCTATATTAATGGTAGCATAACAATCACAGAGAAGAGAAACCTGTGAGCCGTACCCTCCCCCATGATGTAAATCCTCATTTACAGATCTCTGAGGCTTGGTTGTCATCTGTGGATGGAGTCTGTGACACAAGCCATGACTCTTGAGGTGCTTTTCAGATAAATGCTATTAATGGGTTTATGAACACTTTAGTTTCTTTTGCATTCTGTGGGGAGAGCGAGTCTCCTACATTTTCTTGAATGGTCAAGTACACGGATCTTAGGTGCTCATATAGTCCTGGGCTTCACAAGGGTGTTCCAGTCACCCATACCCCCATGGATGATGGCAGTGCCAGCAGCTGTCATGGCCCCATGATGGTAGGGCCACCTTAGTTTGTGTAAGTGTACCCTGTGATGTTTGTCTAGTGATGAAATCCTCCAGGGACATAATTCTTAGAACACATTTCCACACTTTAAAGTGGCACAGGATGCAAAATGCCAGTTCCTTATTTTCTTATATTCTTAGATTTTATTTCCTCTCATGCTAATTTGTTTTGCCACACTTAAACGAGCACCATGCTTAGAAATTTTGAATACCACATCACCTGCAGGTTATACAGCATAAGAAATGTACTATTTATAGTCTGTTGAGTATTGTTTTTAATTGAAGACTTTTGAGAAGATATATTAGGTAACAGGAAAATAAAATGTCAACATTTGACACTGTAGGTCTCATTCTTGGTGGTGTTATCTGAAGTTGGGTATTCAAGAAAGGACTCCTAGTCCAGGAATTAACTCGCAGCAGCCTGTCAGTATGCAGGGATTGTTTAAATTCCCGAGACAGTTGGTTGGTACAGGACTTGACTAGTCATACCACTGGAGTCCAGCATTTAAAAAATATTATCAGTGTATGCAAGACATAATAGTTATATTTATTCTGAGGAATCACTATGTGTATCTGGCATATATTGATCATTATTGGTCCCTTTAACTCAACTGTCTTCCCTTTTAATCCCTTCCCACATCCCCAAATGGTCTGTTTTTTTTTTTTTTTTTGTTTCCTATGTCTTTATTTAACTTTTATTTATGATCTGGGTTTCTCATAGAAGAGGAACCATTTGATACCTATGTTTTCATGAGTCTAGCATTTTTATACTGTACTTTTGTTGTCTACCTAAAAAATAACTAGTGTTCAATAGGAATGTTAACAAGTTTGGTAAAAAGTAGAAAAGTGACGTCCATGACCCTGAGTTCTATTTTCTGAGAAGCTATTACTGCTTCAAGGTGTCTAATGGGTTAGTTATTGAAGTCTAGCTTGTAATCTGTAAGAAAATGATTCCATTTAGCTTACTGAGGATGATTATTTGAGACTGTTTTTCATCTGAATATGGTAATTTAATAAACGGTGGTTTTTCCTGGCTTTTTTTTCTTCTTACAACAACTGCTTTACTTTCTTGCCACCACTAGAGCTCCACATCACATCAGCTTTCACCTGGCTGCTTGTGAGGTAACCTTGAGGTGTGCGTGCTGAGGCACAGAATCAGACAGGTTGGCAACCGTGCTTATACACACTCCCTCCTGCTCGTGGAATCACCAGACCCTAGAATAGAGGCATTCTGTGAAAAGTAGCATCCTGGAGAAAAGAAGTGATTCTGAAGTATGGTCCGTGAGGTATTGTCTTAGGGAATGAACAGGCGGGCCAAGAGGATTAGGAAGGACATACAGCACTTCCCACCTGCTTTGGCTCCACCCTTGGTTTGCAGTGACTGAGTTGTCACCCAGACGTCTGTTGGTAGGGCAGAGCGAGGCAAGCCCGTGGCTGCAGCGCGGTTCCTGTGGATAGATGCCCACCCCTTGAAGTTGACACTCCTGTTGACAGTCGCCGTCACAGGGCTAAGGACTTGATAGCTGAGCAGTAAAGCTGGTTGTTTGGGTTTACTGTAATCACTGTTGCTAGATCTCAGTCCCAAGGAGGCTTATCCAGGTAGGCTACAAGGAAATCATAACATTTATAGATTTTTGAAACAGACACAGGAAGGAACTTCTGTGGAAGGTGAATGACAGAGTCTTTACTGAAAGGCCTCTAATTGCAGCAGATCCAGTCTTACATTCTCATAAAACTTAAAGAATTAAGTCCTAGCAACCTCCTTTTATAGATGAGGAAGCTGGGACTGAGAAAGTGACTGATATACTGAGGTTAGGATTCATGCCCACCCCTGAAGAAATTAGAAGACCAAAGTGTATGGAGCAATGGAGAATGTCGATTTTGGAGCTGGATAATTCTGGATTGGAATTGTGAATCTGCTACTAAATAACTGTGTAACCTTGATAAAATTAGTTAACTTCTTTCTGGTCCTCTTACCTGAGTCCCACCAACTTGCCCAAGGCTAGTAATACCTTCTTCGTAGGATGATACTGTAAATGATCTGGCATATTGGTATGCATTAAATACCAAGTGCTGTTCTTTTTCTAATGTGCTATTTAACTATAGATGGGAAAATGGAAGCCAGGAGAGGATGTGTAACTTGCTTAGAACCCAAAAGTAAAAACCAGAATGGCAGGTTGTCAATAAAATACTATGCTTAAATAAATGTATTTGTAGATCATTCATGCACATAATCATACTTGTCAGTTTTTCACTGCTACATCAATGAAGCTTGTTGGTCCTTTATGGATATTTATATTATTCTGATTATTTTTACAAAAATTACAGGAGGCACTTTCAACACTTTCAGTGAAGTGTGCAAGAAGTAGGTAAGATGAAGGCTTTTAAGGATCCTGTGGTGGCGGTGCTGTGTGTCTGTCCTCCCAGCCACTTGAGAAGCTGAGGCAAGAGGATTGCAAATCTGAGGTTCAGCCTGGGCATTTTAGCAAGACCCTATCTCAGAGTAGAACAAAATGTGATGTGTATGTAGCTTAGTGGTAGGGTACCTACCTGGCATATGTGAGGCCTTGGGTTCAATCCCTGGGACTGCCAAAAGGATAAAAAAGCATGAGAGTAGTAAAAGATCTGTACATTTTTAATGACAATTTTAAGTTTTGTAAATATGAAATTTACAAAAGGTAGATTAATTACCTGAATGATTTTCAGACTTTTAAAAATGATCTTTTGGAGTGCAATTTATAGGTAGCTGTTTTAATATAATATATAATTGGGCATCCAATGCCAAAATCTGGCTTTAGATCACATTTATCCCCCTTGACAATCCACATTTCCTTTTTTTCTGAGCTCAAGAAGAGTTCCATTTTTAAATATATTTGCTTTATAAGAAACCCTGAAATAATATATTACAACAGCCCTTGTATATCATCAAAGCTCTCTTTTTAGCGGATATTTGATTGAGCAGTCACTGAGCTATGGAAAATAGCTTATATTGGTGACTTGACCACCTTAAAATTTGACCTTCATATGTTAGAATCAATTGGTTCTTTGCAATGGCTGTAAAACTCTGTCTTGGATTCTATTTTTGGAGTTTTACATAAAGTGCGCGTATGCCAAAAATATTTATGGAAGGCTCCTGTGATCTAGCTGATAAGTAACAGTGGGACTCGGACAGCCAGCCTGAGCCATTCAGATCTGTTCAGATCCCTGCTTTCTGTACCTTTCTCATGGGTAGTCCGGCCTCTGGGTATGCCAGGTGGAGCATGTGAATGGGAAATAAAGAATCCAGAGTAATCTTAGCTTTGTCATTAATACATTACACCATCCTGGACAAATCCTTTGCAGGAATGACTTTTACAGACTTTTTCATGTCTGCAAAGAGTGCTGGACGATGATTTCAAAAGGCCTTTGTCAGGTCTCCCAATCAAATGAGTCTACCTGCTGTCTACCTGCCAAGTACTGCACCGGGGGCTGGGGGTGAGGGCACTGCTGAATGAGGCAGCCTTGGTGTCTGCCCTCAGGCAGCTTCCAGTTCAGCGAGGGTGATATTTAGCAGTGACCTGAATTCACAGGTGTGACAAAGTACATTCAAGAGAAAACATAGTCGTGTGCTTTGGAGCCTGTGACCAAAACCCCTTCCATTTTTGTAAATATTAATTTAAAATATTTTTCTGAAGGTGGGATATAGCTCCTTTTTAGAAATTCACAACAGGAGAAAGTCTGGCTTCTGATGAAAAATAAAAGCCCTAGCATAAAATAGAAGCTGATTTTCATAGCCTCCCTTGACTTCTGGCTTTCCAAGAGCTAGGTAGAGAAGGCACTCTGATAGCTAGTAGACTGGAACTACAGCCTCACTGAAACAAACAAGTGACTAAACATGTAGAAGGTGATGTAAGTAGGAGGATGATGACTTATTCTTCTACTTACTCCTGCAAGTAATGAAGTTTCAGTTGAATAAGGAGACGTTTTCTATCTGGGGTATTGGGCACAGGACCCAGAACCTGGGCACTGTTGTTCTGCGATAATCACTAAAGGCATCATAGCCGGTCACCTGCTTAGACCTTAGCTTGAGAGAAATAGGTGTACTAGATATTTCTGAGGTCCCTCTTTACCCTTCAAGTGCATGAAAATGGTTATATACAAAGCAAATGTAAGCAAGTGAAAGTACCTGTTTTTTATAACATAAATAATGTAGCTGCTGGTGACTGACACTGAGGCAACTTTTTTTGTCAGTTAGGGTTGGAAATAAATGTTAGTCATGGCCTTGAGTTTGTGTACCTCTTCCTATGGTTTAAGAAGAGGCTTTAATGAGCCCAGCCTGAGTGACTTAGCAAGACTTTGCCTCTAAATTTGGGGAGGTAGCTTATTGTGAAGGCCCTGGGTTCAATAAAAAAAACAAAAACTTTTAAGTTACTTTGCAAACATAAATTTGTCATGTAAATGTCATGTAAATTTGTCATTCTACTTACACTATGCATTTTTTTCTATCAAACCACACAGTGATGGAAATAGTACATCTAGGAAGGAGGTGGCCATGTTTAATCATGAAGGTGACATGTAGTCAGAAGCAGTTTGTAGAAAGAAAGCACATTGAAATGCTGAAATGAGAATGACAGACATTACCTTCTTCTTGGAAGACCACACAATAGCAGTGTGGCCTGTGAGCACCTCTGTGCATGCATGTGAAATTGTTCCAATCCTAACAAATGCACCCTTAGGTTTGGGTGTAGCACCGTTAGTTGTCCAGTAGTGACAGCTGGCAAAACGCCCTGCCATCCAAAAGACCAAGGACAGATGGCCTCTTGGAGCAGTGTTCTTATTTATTCTCTCGTCTGTGAGAACTACCTGTGAAGGTAATTCTTCAAATGCTATGTTTCCTTGTCTTACCTTAGTGATTCTGTTCTTGCACGAGTGGGGATTACTGAAGAGAAGGGTGTAGATTCTGCAAAGGGGTTGGATGAATGGCTCACGCTCATCCAGAGAATGGGCAGGAGGCTGTAATAACCTGCTGTGCTTCTGATTGCTTTGTAATTGTGCAAAACCAACAACATGGCATTAACCAAAACAATATCTGAACGTCAGGCTGGGAGGGGCACATCTCTCATCCTCAGGATTAGGTAGCAAGCTGGTGGGGAAAGAAGCCAGAATCAGGACCGCTTTGTAACCCAAGGGGTCATTTCCTGCTGAAGGAGAGACTCGCCAGACATCCAAATAACATCGGTCTGTGATCTCTAGTGGAAACTATCCAAAGCCTATCATGAAAATATCCTAGTTCCATCCTACCACGTTATAAACATTACTTAGTGGTTTGATGGAAGAAGAGGATGTGGAAAGTGAGTTGGTCTAGAGTGTAGGCTGAAGCCCGGTACATGATGGTTAAACATAGGAGCGTCCCCTCCGTCCCTGGCTGGTGGAGATAGATGAAGTTCCATGCAGTGGTTTAATGTGCCATGGCATTTAACACCCGGACCCCACCAATTTGTGTTGAGGTGCCTGCGATGTGTGCGCATGCCTGATTCTTAGATATCCACAGTTACTGCTTGCTTTGGTGGTTTGTTCAGCAATCCTGTAATCAAAAATGCTAGTTTTAAGACTGACTTTTAAATAGGAGGAAAATTCAGAAGAATGGAGTCATTTAGATCCCTTGAGGAAAAGCCAGGTGGTGACAGGCACCTCGCTTTGTGACCACAAGGAGGAGGAGCTGAGCTGAATAGCAGGGTTTCCTCCTCTGCTCCAGATTCTTTCCAAGGAGATCCCTGATTGACTTCTATTCCTTGACTTCTGTTCTTGCAATGGAGACAATTCAGGGAGGAAGGTAGTAATGTCTTCCTCCATATTTGAAGACTAGAAAATCCTAAGATACTTTAAGATACTTAAAAGAACTTAGAACTGTACATATTACCTTTATATCAGTTGAGCAGTATAGTTGTTTAGTGGACAAACTCACGGCCGTGATAGTAGGTAAATGAGCCAAATGTAATTAAGTTTACCAATTTGAAGTGTGCTCGTGCTTCCATTGGTAATTTCTTGGACTCCAGTATCAGGTGCTTCTGATACTGTTGCCTCTGGAGTTTCCATTTCAGCTCTAGTTGCCATATGTGAGAGTTGAAATGAATCCTTTGTTTTCCCTTGTATTCTGCTCCTTATTAGTATCACTAAATTTGTCTTTGCTATGAAGGCATGTTTAGTAAATGTAGGCCTTAGTTGCCAGAGGTGCCAGAACTGTATCTGCTCATTTAGATATTAATCATTTAGATTTTAGAAGCGCCAGTTTTCTGGACCCAACGTTTTTGTTCTCATGTTTGGATACAGTCAGCACATTTTTAAATACCATTTTTGCATTTAGGCCAAGTGGCTGAGTAAATTGTATGTGTTTGTACATTGTGGAATATTGAAAGCCAGAATATGTCTAACTGGAAATAGTTGGGCCAACGGTAGTCTACATTGTTTCCCCAAAGAGCTCATGGGAAGAGAGTCTCATCTTTTGGAATCTTCTCTCCTACATTGTACTTAGAAAGCCTGCTCTGTCAGAGCTCTTACTATAATGTGATTCTAGACAATAATTCAGGAGCCAGAGAAATTTTCCATGATAGCTTCACTTTTGAGCCTTAACATACTGCAATTAAATCTATCAGGAAACTTGACACATGGCTGGGCTAATGTTTCTGTAGGTCAGCTCTGGGAGCAGGTAAACGTAAGGTGTTTGTGTCACCCTCCTAAGGAATTCCTAAGCTCCAATTGTGCCCCAAAGGGCTCTAGAATCCAGTGGAGATATAAATATCATAAGATAAAGGTGTCTTCCACAAATTACAAACACAAACTAATCTTTTCACTTTAAAGTCAAGCCAGACATGTTGATCAGTGCTAGGGATCCAAGATGAACCTTGCAATACTGAAGTCGTTTTATTACTGAAGGACTTGGGCACAAAGTCAGAGGTGATGTTTAAATGGAAACAAGCTCCTTACATGACTGCCTTTCTAGGATGCTTATCAACATGGTTGGGGTCAGGTGACCCTTGGGGACAGATCCCATACATGCTGACTGGTGAGTGGGTGCCCGGCATCACTGTGTTCCTGGCCCCATTTTTGAACACCGTGGTTTGTGCTCATGCAGCTCTGAGTCCCTAAAAGTTCCTGGTGGTTATAATGAAAATCTGAAAACTTGACTGCTTGATGACTTATTATAGTCCATCCCTGTATCCACTAATATTCTCATCCCCCCAACTCCTTTGTCTGACACATTCTGAGGACTTTGTAAACCTAGTGTATTAAAGCTAATACAAGACTTGGAGGCCCAGTGATTCAAAGGTTTTACAACTTTTCCTATAAAGGCTGAATTTTTTTTTAAATATTGTGAGAAACCCTGGTACATGAAATTAGATACAGTGTTAGCCACACTGATTCCCTTTGGAGGTTGGGAGGATGGAGACCAAAACCCCACCCACTCTTCCTGCTGCCCACCCCTTTCCTGACAGGGCCCTGGGCATCTCCAAAAGCTTGTGGACTTCTTCGGTTACTGAATAGTTGCTAAAAGTCCAATCTCCAGTGTGACACAATTGTTCTGTGTAGAGATACTTTCCACTCATCAACACAGACCTTATCTCCAAAATTTTGTGCTAGAAGCAGTACTAGAAATGGCAGAAGTCAAATTATCTACTAAAATGAATGGAATCTAAAAATGACTATTCGTGTGATTTTGTCTCTAATGAGTTGTATTCCAGCAAAAGAGGAGATTTAATTATTGTGATACCACAGGAAAACTGGTTCACTCAAAGAGCTATGGTGTTTTGGAAACTCAACATCTTCCCTCATCAGTTTTTCTTGGTCATTTATTTTAAGCCTTCAGATTGTACTTTTAGTGAGTTTTCTGTTTTCTTCAAATTTGTGTTTTTATGCCTTAATTCCATATATTCTTATGGTACTGTATTATCAATTATATCAGTCCATTGCCTTTTTAATGTATTTAAATCACTCAATTTTTAAAATAACAATACTTGGTTCATGAAATGCTATATGAAAAATAACTACTCTGAATTACTGTTGCTCTCTGTATGTGAAAGAAGATAATTTCTTTGACTTCCATAGATTCCAGAATTGTTGGATACCAGATCTTTCATATCCCATGGTGTAAGATTTGTGCATAATCTAGGTGTATCCTCTTGGATATTTTGCCGTCTCCGGATTGCTTATAATAATATAATGTAGATGTTATGAAAACAGCTAATATACTTTGTTATTAGAGGATAGTACCAAGGAGAAGCCTGTACGTATTCAGTGCAGATGCCATGTTTGTTTCAAAGTGAGAATACAGGACTTGTGCATCTGTTTAAGCAATAGGAAAAATCTCTAGAAATTAACGATACTTTAGCCAGTAGTGAACTAGTAACACAGTACCTTTCACAGGAAGAGCGCAGATCTGCGGGCAGCCACACTGTAGCGAGCCCTATGAAAGGGGGGTTGAGGGCTGCGTCTCCCAGTGAGGTGAATGGCCCTGGGTCATCAGCGCCAGGTGCTGCGTGAGGAGCAGGCTGCAGGCACTTGCGTGGCTGAGCCAAGCACCTCCCTAGGCTTGTAGGACTTGGCATGGAGTTGCCTGGCCACTCAAGGTTTTGAGCTTTGGTGAACAATTTATTTTCTCTTTAATATGCACTCTCAAACTATGGACTTTAAGAAAATCTAAAAGAAAAAATGATTTCTTTTTCAAAATTAGCTACTTTGCCTTCCCTAAGAAGCCAGTTATCGGTAAAATAACAAAAGACAAGAAAATTGATCAAATAAGCAAGGCTGGAAAACTCATATATGTCAAACAAAGCTTTAGTAAGTTACATAAAAGAGATCTGAACAGACAGACCCAATCCCCCTAAACTTGCCTCCGAGCTCCTGCAGAAGCTGGCGGTCTCCCGAGAGTTTAAGCAGCTAGGCTGATGGTGTGACTTAGCCCATCTCTGCATGCTGGGCATCTGGAAGTTTTTAACAAACTGTAGTACTGGGAAGTTACATCCATCAGAACTATCGCTTTTTATGTTCTTGTATAGAATTTCCTTCTGGGCAAAGCTATCTAATGCTCTAGATTTCAGCTACCTCTCAGTACACTTTTCTGAGTGTTGGCTTGGTGTACAGTCAAGTTTTGAATGCTGTGTGTTGATGGTAAAATTTACGCTGACATTTTGGGGTTAAAAGTTTTTGCTTGTTCTTACAGTAAAAGGCATCTCTGGACTGAGAGGTCTGAAATCTATTTTGGTTTTCTGTGTGTGTGTGAGTCCGTGACACACTGGACACAATTGTGTTTTAGTCTTTCTTCAACTTTTTGAGCAGAAAATCCTTAATCCTATCTTCAATCCTTAAGAAAGAAGATCCAGACAGGAGAACTTTATAATCAATCACATGCATCCCCTATGGGTATCAGATGTCATTTTCTCATCATTTTCAATTTTTTGCAAGTCTCCACTTCAGTCTAATTATAATCATGTGTTGTTAGCTTTTTTAAGCATTCATGCTATTTTCACATTTATAGGATGTGATGAGATTAATAGGTTGTCGAATTCCTGAAAATCAAGAATAAACACAGCAGAAGGACACTCCTGGAACAGGAATTGATTGCACAGGGCAGTCAGCCGTTGGCAGAGCAGGCCGCTGCCATGTGTTACGGAGCCCAAGAAAGATCTATGCCTGACAGAAGGACCCTGTCCCTGCCGGGCCACTCGGTGTCTCTCCTCCCTCCCCGCTCTAGCACCAGTGGTTACTCTAGGCCAGCGAGATGCCCTTCTGTGCATGGTGTTTTACCTGCCTCACTGCTGTAGGCTCCCACTGGGTCATCCGCATGGCCCGAAGCCCAGGGGTTTCCCAGGTAACAGCTGTGCTTAATTACAGCCCAGCAGCAGAACCAAGGAAAGGTTAATGGCAAAGAGCAGCATTTGCCCCCGAATTTCAAAAGTAATCTTTTTTTCTTTTCAAGAAGTATCTTTAAAAGATACTTTTTGAAAAAGGTAAAATCATGACTTCCAGGCAGATGTAAAATAAACATGTTAAAAATTTTATTTACATTGTTAAAGAAGATATTATTAGAGGTTATAACAAGTTCAAAGGAAAATGTAAAGCCGAACAGTTGTGGTCTAGGAAAACTGAAATTTATGTATAAATGGAGACCAAACTGGATTTTTCTACAGTGAGTGAGAGAATTCAGAGAGAAATCGTATGTCTAGAGACAAGAGCTATTTTTGTCTTATTGTTATCTAAAATTTATATAGTTATAAAACAGCTCTCAGAGAGTCATAATCAGTTAAGTTAGGAGTGTAATACAAATAATACCTAGTTTTCCACTGGAGCACAATTTTTGTTTTATAGTACTGACACAACTGTGCAGGAAGCAATTCTTTACGTAAGCTCAAAAAATATGGTAGTAGTGATTGTTTATTATTAGGTCTCTTTCCGTGTTCCAATGATGGTGATGTGGTATTTAATTTTCTTGTTTTTCAAGTCAGTAATTCAAGGGCTGGGGAAGCAGCTTCATGGTGGGGAGCTTGCCTCACAGGCACAAGGCCCTGGGCTCAGTCTCCGGCACATGGGCACACAAGTGTAATTTGTCACTTAAAGAAGAGCTCCTTTTAGCTTGGGCCTTTGCACTTTGTTTACTAGGCCCATGGGGCAGTGTTGACTGCTGTGTCTGTATTACTGGTGTGATTTGCATAAGTGGTGATTCAAGTAGAAACCACTTTGGAAGACTCAGCTTCTTGTTTAGTTATCAGTGAGTGGTTTCACTGATGTGAGAGAAAGAGTTGCTGCCCCTGCCTTGAGTTAGGAAATTATGCCCAGGTAATTATTATATTATCCATTCTCCCATTTCTGCACTGATTAATGATGTTGGTCATTGTAAATGTCTAATATATAATAACTAGAATAATAAGAAAATAGGGGTTAAAGACAATCTTTCATGTCAATAGTCTTTGCGAGGGACTACATTTTGATTTGGAAAAAACATGTTTGTGAATAAATCAATTCCATACTCATGTGTTTATGTTTGTCACTGTGTATATTTAGCAACAGAAGGAACACAATGTGTTTTACCAACTCTGTTACTATATTTAAAATTTTGGCTCATAGATGATACTTGTTCTTTAATCTACAAATATATCAGTGTCTTCCTCTAGGAAAGACACAAATTCTTTCTCATTGCTGGAGGAGGCTGATGAAGGAAAGCCCAAGGGACCATCCCCTCATGCGGAAGCGATTCCTCTGCAGTCTGCATTTGCCCGGAGTGGGTGTGCTTGGTTGCATCTGGAGTCTGCTGTCCTTTGGGCCAGCCTGGCTCTGCCTTCAGTGCCTTATCTCCTGCTTTGGCTTTTCCTTGGATGAGGCCCTCTCATTCCCATCCTGTTTATCCTTGTGTTGTTGCTTCAGGCGACTTTGTCTTTAGTCCATGCTTTCCTAAGAGCTGTTTGGTCGTCCTTGGCCGTTTGGTCCCTGCCTCCGCTGGTCTCTCTCTGCCTCTCCTGCTGCCTACGCTCGAGGCTGCGCCGCTGTCCTCTGCTCCTACCTGCTGCAGTCATGCATCTTTCAGCCAAGACCCCTGGGATTTTGGCCCAAGAATGGCAGAAGCTGGAAAGCAGCTGCCTGGACCTTCCAGGGACAAAGATGAAGTGAGAAGAGGGGCCGAGGGCGGTGGGCAAGGGCACATGAACGCATGGCAATCGATGACTCTTTCAGGGAAAATATTTATCTTCATTCAGATGTAGCTTATGTTCCAGTAGTGTTGTATTATTAAAGCGAGTGGGGAGCTAATTCTACATATCAAATATTTTTGAATATCTGTGTCTAAAAATTATATCGTGGGTGGCGGTTGGCTTTTGGTGTGCCCTGACTTCTGTCAGCTCTGGCCAAGATGGAAAGGTCCCATGTACAGCAGTCTTTTAAAAATCTTTTTTATTCGGTGAACTAATAAAATATTTATTGTCTTACTAGGGGTCAGCCCCATGACACATGACTTACTATTTAGAGAAATAAATAGGCTCTAAGCTCTTGGGAAGGACTAATGGTGTCAGATCAGCAGACCGAAGACTCCAAGAGAATTAAAAGTTACAACAATATAGTCTGTAGCCAACCGTGGCCAATGTTAATGGATTTAAAGCTACAATGCTAATTGGTATTTGAACTCCTAATTCCAGTTCACCTACCACAGCTTCTAAAATAGCACTGTGTTATGCACAGAAATTGGCATTTGAGGGCTCTTTTCTTGTTTTTACTTTTTGCTAAGAATATTAAAAAGTTCTCTAGGATTATGATACTTTGCAGAAATGCTGGTGACACCAGTGTGATGGTTTTTCTGAGGACGGATGATCACTGCCAGTTGTTAGGTCAAGCGCTATGTTTTCAACCCTGCCCCAGGCTCCCTTCCTGGCAGTTATTCTTAAGGAGCCTTGCTGGCTCCCGTGAACATTGGTGCGGAGTCTGTGGCCATATTTTCTAGGCAGGGTCTCTGGGTCTCAGCTGGACTTCATATGGTTGCAAAGAACAGAGATCCAGTACTGTGGTGGTTAGAGGCAGTTGGGGAGGCATCTCTTTGCCCTTCTTGAAGCTTTGGGCCGATGAAGTCTATGCTACAGGAGACTGCCTGGAGCACTGCACGGTATTGACCAGCACCCCTGGCCTCCATCTGTCAGATGCTAGTTGTACTAAGCTTCCATGTCTGCAAGTGTCACTGCCAAGTGTTCTTGGGGGAAGCAAAATCACCCGAGATGAGACATGTACTTTGAACCAAGGGATAATAGAGGGAGGGTATCAACCGGTGGTAGTTGTGGAAGAACAGAGATTGAGACGGTCCAAATGGGCTGGATCTGGGGTCACACCTTTCACAGGAGGCCTTCTGGGCTCGGGTATTCGCTCCCTTCTGCCTCTTGGCCAGCACCTGTCCTCTGCGCTTCACCTATAGCTGCCTCATGATCGAGCTTTGCACCCAGAGCAGTTTCTCTGTGTTTGGCGCCAGCATTGCTGAGGTTATTAAGTAATCCACCCATGTGGCAAATGCAGGCCACCTCTTTTCCCCAGAACAGTTCTCATATATATCAGGTAACTTCCCAGTGCAAGCTGATTCACCTTGCTCTCCTTAAAAGCTACAGGGCACCCTGTTGTGTGGACAGACCACACTTTAATGAGATGGTGGATCCCCTGTGAAGGTTTAGATCCTGCTCCCTCTGTCTGATTTCCCTGTATCCCAAGGGAGGTTACCTTGTTCTGACTTTATTTCTGTACGGCCTCAAGTGTACATGGGGAGCTTAATAAACAGGACTAAATATTGCTGCCCATGTGGTGTGCTGATCATAGGTGTTCAACCACTCTAACAGAGTTTACAAATTTTAGGGTGCAGATATCCAACTGGGGTCCATTGCAAGTTAAAGTGACATGAGGAAGTGATATTTTAGTGTCATTAGATATTTTAAAAAATATAATTCACTTTATGGTAAGTTTATGTTAAGTTTTAATAATGGCTGTGTTTAACAGGGAGCCCGCAGCCCTCTGAAAACTGAGCAGTTAGCTTTCCTGAGCCAGCATCCGGATCCCACCTGCCACCATCTGAGTTCCTGTTTCCACAGGGTGTGTGTTGAGTTGTCCCTGGAAATGTCTGTCCAGGGTGACATCACCTCTGCCTTCCGAGTAGCTAGGACTGCAGGCTTGTGACTGGTTTCTGTTGGGATTGTAGGGTTTCAGTGCAGCAGAGTGATCGGAGGTCGTCTAGACTTATATTGCAGCTGATACTTACATTTCCTTGGTGACATTCTGGCTAAAAGGCCAATGGATGCTGACCTTGTGAAATGTACCTTTTAATGGTTGGACACAATGGTTGTGAGCATCTCCACCTTGTATCCTTAAAAATGACTGAATGACAAGCATCTCTACCCTAAATTCTTAAAAAAAGTTGAATGTCACGTTGCCTGACAAGTCCCCAAATGTTCGAAGTCACCCAGTGTTCTCCTTGTTGTTTTTCCTTTCAGAATAGATGCCCCTAGTTCAGTTGGAGGTCTTAGTGGGTCTGTTTCTTTTCTAGAGTGTTAATATCTGATCAGAATGTAGCTCTAGATCTGACCTGGCAGGCACGTAGGAGAGAGTGAGAGGGTTGTGGGTACCATACTGCTAACATGGGCAGCCTAAAATTACAGTAATGTTCCCGTCAGTCTTGTAACTCTATCAGCCAATGCTGAGTTTAGATTTGATGAAAATCCCCAATTATTTCTATCATGCTACCATGTCCTGTCTTCTGTATTCCTTTCTGTACAGTTTTCTTGGGGAAGGCCTCAAGACTTTGTATACTTTTCCACTAAATTCCTATTTATTTGTATAAAACTCAACTCCAGCCTTTTTAGGATTTGCTGGAATCATAACTAGCTCATTTCCCCAACTTCTCCTGTCTTAATATGATTGGAAAATATAATGAAAGCTGATGAAGGCTGTTTTCTAATTCTTTGATAAACTCCTGAGCGTGAGAGGGTTAAAGATGGAACCCAGTAGCTGTCTTACAGTCTTTCTCTCTTGATTGCCATTAATCAACTTATGAGCAGCTTTGGAATTGTCTTACCTCTGATTACTAACTGTCTTTAATTATAGTATTTCTGACTGTGTTCCTCAGAATATGGTTTCTTTGTCCTGGTAATAGGTGTTATGAGGGAAACGGTCATCAAGATCAAATCAATTAGACCCACACCGTGTTAAATAAAAGTAGATTTACTTACAGGGGCATTTGTATGGCAAATTTACAAAACTGGGAATATAATATGTCATGTTTTCCAAGCCGTTTCAGTCATGGAACACTATTTTTCCTTTTAGATTAAACAACAAGGCTAGGGGTACGTAGTTCTGATAAGTTTTCCACGAGAACAGTACAGAGGGAAGTGGTTAAGAGGTTTTGCAGAACTTTTGCTGAGACATCTGGGGTTAATGGAATGTTTCCCAGTTTGCAAAAGGAGAGCTTGATGAGTTGGTAGGAAGGAGGAGGATCTGGAAGAGAAGGGTGGAACTTGGGGCAACTGGGGTTACCCTAGGGAGGACTGATGTTTAAAGCCATAAGGCAAATCTAGGTACCTCACAGGTAACATAAATGTGTGAAGTCAGCCTAGGGCATCCTGCTGTTTGAATGGACAGTAAGAACCACCTAAAGCGTGCAAGTAATTCTTAAAAGCACTTGGCCAAACAAGCCCTTGATGGTCACTTAGTCTGAAGGCTGAACATTCGCTTTCAGTTCAGCATCTAACTCGGCTACAATAGCTACCTAACTCAACTGCACAGAAATATTTTTCACTTCTGGAGGAAATAAGATAACTTATATTTTATATAAATTTCTTTTTTAATCCTCCAGATATTGTTTTTCTTTGTGACACATTTCAGGATATGTTTGTCTTCTGTCGATTAGTAATATTTTCTTTCTCTAAAAGTATGATCTTCATACTTTGTTTTGTCAAAGCTCCAAAACTGTGTCTTACTTACTTTCTCACTGCTGGAATAAAACACCTAACATGCACAAGTTGAAGAAACAGAGGTTTATTTTATTTTTTATTTTTTTTTAAAATAATTTTATTTAAAGAGGAAAAAACAAAACAATAAAACAGAATAAAGGGTAGCAACAATACAGTATTCCAAGGAAAAAAGGAAAAGTACAACAACAATAAAACCTAAGAAATTATTACTTGACTAATTACATACTGACTTCTTGGAAATAGTTGTTCAAATTACAAAGTTAAAACATGTAAAGTAGACATTCAAACAGTGAGACTGTTAA
>PVJX010006023.1:58807-80937 GCA_004027295.1 Dolichotis patagonum | reverse complement strand
CCTCAAGGCATCTGGGCCACATCATCAATATGGGCCATTTGTGGGAAACGTTTCCCGATAAGTTTGTTGATCTGCCATCTCCAGTTGATGATAATGTACCTGAATGGGCTTTGCCATGAATGCGTCAATTCTATCCTTAAGAAGCCTCATGATCCTCTGGAAGATGCAAGGGCCAACAGTTAGAAATAACAATAAGGCAGCTAGGGGTCCCAGAAGGGGGGCAATATAAGGGAAGAGCCCCCCCCACATGGAGGAGAAGGGGCTAGTAGCCATTTGTTGCCGACGTTGTCGGAGTCGATCTTCTAGTTCTTGGAATTTTCCGCGCACAAGGCCGGACTGGTTGACATAAAAGCAGCACTTTTCCTGTAAGGCAAGACAGATTCCTCCCTGTTCTGCTGTGAGTAGGTCTAGTCCTCGTCTATTTTGTAGGACGACCTCTGCTAAGGAGTCTAGTTGATTTTGGAGAGTCTGTATAGTGAAGGATAAGGCTTGAACATCTTTAGACAGCTGGTTAGATAAGTCAGAATATTTGTCTAGGGCCACGGCAAGGCCAGCAGTCCCTGTGGCTACAGCGCCAGTGAGGCCCATTCTCACCAAGAGCAGGGTTAGCATTATCGCTCTTTTTTGGCGGCCAGCAATATAATCGAATGTTGGCACTGGGATAGGTTGGTCACCAGGGACAATATCTATGCCGGGCAGGAGGGAAGCGGTCATGCATGTACCTGTCCAGTTGGATGGAAGATAAGTATAGGCTCTATTATTGCCGCAGACAAAAATGTGTCCTGTTGGGGGGCACAGGGGGCCCGTATGATTGACAAATGAGACACAGGCGGCGGACAGGAGACGGCCCATATCTATAAGGGCAGAATCATTTTGAAGAGAGCCCTGTAGGCAGGTAATGGATATGTTAGGTGTTATCAGTGGCTGGACCAGAAATGATTGGAAAGGTCTACAGGTAAGATTATGTGGGTCATAAGAAAGGTCAATTGTTGAGTTGGAGGGGATAGCTAAGGGCATAGGAGTGCCTAAGGCCATACATAACCAGCAATCTTGCACTAAAGCAGGGTTAGTGAGATTAAGTACATGGTGAGCGGCTGAAAGGATATAAGTTTGTGGGTCTAAATCCATAGGGCGAATATAACCTGAAAGATCTTTCTTTTTATGCGGTTTAATTGCAGCCTGACAGGCAGAATTTGCATTTTCGTAAGCCAATTGTTTGATTAGATCAGGATTGTTCTCAGAGGAGCCAAAAAGACGCTCAGTTGCCTGTAGGAGGCGATCAACAAAGTCACAAAAAGGCTCTTCGGGTTTTTGTTTAATTTTTGTGAGAGAAGAAGCAACTCTGCCGCCAGAAGGGAGCTTTTTCCAGGCTGTAGTTGCTGCTAGGGTAACTTGTGCAAAAAGGCCTGCCTCATAATGCATTTGGGCCAGTTGCGTTGCATAACGGCCTGTCCCTGTTAACATGGGAAGGGTATAGTGATTTTTTCAATTAGCATTTTCTTTGGCTAAAATTTCACATTGATCTTGGAATTCAACCTTCCAAAGCAGATAATTGCCTTCTGAGAGTGTAGCTCTAGTTAAATCTCTCCAATCATTAGGTGTAATCCAACCTTGGGTCAAGGAATCTAGGACCGCAAGGGTAAAAGCCGCCATAGGGCCATATTGAGATACTGCTGTTTTTAATTCTTTTAGGGCGGTTACAGAGAATGGCTTATGGGCCCTATTAGCCCGTGGCCCCGGGGGTGGAGAGTCTGTTTCTGAATCACTATCATGTGGGTCAGAGTCATTTTTTCCTCGCTATCACTAGTTTTTTTTTTTTTAAATAATTTTATTTAAAGAGAAACAAAACAAAACAGAATAAAGGGTAGTGACAATACAGTATTCCAAGGAAAAAAGGAAAAGAACAACAAAAAAACCTAAGAAATTATTACTTGACAAATTACATACTGACTTCTTAGAAATAGTTGTTCAAATTACAACGTTAAAACATGTAGACATTCAAACGGTGAGACTGTTAACAGTTCTGCTCCACAATCTAACAAAAACAGCAATATGGTCATCCATCTTACCCACTCAAATATACATGCAATTCTATCAAAAGGGTAAAATTAAACGCAACAAAACAGAGCAAAGCAGATCACAAGAAAGCAATGTAAGAGACAAAACTTTCAAAACTATAGACAATTGGACATATTCACTCTCTATCATATTGACTCTTGTTTTCTTCCAAATAGTTAAATCCCATTTGTGCAGATGCGGTGGCTGTCTCTTTCTATCTCCCCTAGTTGTTGTAGTGGCTCCTGTTTTATCTCGTGTATCTTCCTGACCTGGGGACTGATCCTCACGTCTAGTTTGTCCCTTTGGTCTCCCTCTTTCTCTAATCATTTTATTGTTGTCATTTTTTGGGCTAATATTATCTTGGGCAGGCCGAATTGTCTCTCCACCATTTTGTGGGTCAACACCAGCTGTGGCGGCTTTTGTTACTGGGAACATTAAATGAGACGCCGTTTTTGAGATGTTTGTTACTGGAGGGTGAATCGTTTCCGTCACTGGAAACATCATTGTTGGTGTGCCTAAAAGAGGGTTAGAGCCCACATCTAACGACTGGAGCTGTAAAATCAGCCTTTGTTCTTCCTGTTTAAGTTGAAGTTGTTGTTGCAAATAATCTCAGTTTCTAAATCTAGAAGGGCTGAAGGGGGGCCGAGCGGCTTTTGGAGGCCAGGCGGGGGTTGACCCAGTGTCGCTAGCGCAGGGGCTATAACAGTGGGAGGGGAATAATATTGAGTAGCCTCTTCCGCTAATTGCGACCAGTCAACCTCCTGGAAATCGGAAAGGTCAGGATATATTGGCCGATATGGAGGAGGGAGTATGGCTGCGCCATTTTGAGTATCGGACAGGGCGGCGCCATTTTGGGTGCCCTCGTGCACTCCAGAAAGAGGAAGTGGCAGCAAGTCGCCATCTTGAAGGGGCTCCGGGATATCAAGAATCACCGAGACGGGGTGACTGGGCACATTGAATGTGTCTGATGGTGGCTTTGGGGTAGGATTGCTGGAGGAGTGCAATGCAGCCTCCCCTTGAGTAAGCATTTCGTTAATTTAGGGGTCTGAATGATGCTGGGTCAGCAGCTCAGAAATTAAAGTCCAATATGAAAAAGAGATAACCGAGATCTTTTTGGGACCAAAAACTCCATCATAATCTTGAGAGCATCTCCTATTCTTTCCCATCTCTTTATATCAATGGAGCCCTCTAAAGGAAACCAAGGGCATATCTTATGTATGAACTGAAAGTACTGTAATAAATTCCTGGTTTTAACCTTAATCCCTCTAACCTTGAGTGCATCCCTAAGGCTATTCACGAACAATTCGTGCTCACTAAGTACTTGGCCCATGCCGATAAGGAGAAAAAAAATCTGTTCACCTACCGTGATTCAGGTGAGATGTAAGGTGGCCGTCCGCACAGATCACAGGGACGAGTCCCTTGGAAATGATCGCTCTGGCCAGAGCTTTCTTCAGAACGGTCCCTCGTTGGATCCCCCGTGCCAGGCGAGGCCACGATGGGCGCCACTTGATCTGGCCCGCGGATCAATCTGTAGGTCTCACCTGGAGGGGGAACGCGGATGGCGGGCAGGGCAAGAGGAAAGAGAGACGGAGACAAGTTGAGCAGTTCCAATCAAGTCTTGTTTTTTGAGGAAGTGAACATGGTTTATATAGGGTGAGGGCAGGAAGTTGTCATCAGGCAGAGATGTTGTGGAGAGACCGGATAGGTCGCAGTCGTGTCCGGCCAGGCAGAGAAGATCATGGGTAATGTAGGCAGACACACCAAATGCCCACAGGAGGGCGGGATGGGGCAGCAGCAGTGAGGCTATCACGCCGCTCCCTACAGACTACATATTTTTTTAAGATGTTGAGCTGTACATTTAATGTTTGTGTTTCATTGTGTCTCATCCTTACCTCAATTTAAAAAAAAAATACATATATTTATATACATATATATGTAACCACCTCCACCTGAGAGAAACTTGGAACAGTGGTTAGTTCTTAAGAGATGAATGGAATTGCAAGTTTCACATTTCATCATATACTTTTTGATTGTGTTTAACACTTCTTGTCATTTGCATGTTCTTATATTCTCTATTCAGGAATACTAACAGTGTCCCAAGATATGTTAGTTTCCATAATAATACATAACTGTAGGTTACTCTGGACAATGATTACACTAGAATGTGTTGAGGCCATGCCTTCAGTATAACAGTTGTGATTTAATATGTCTTTATAACTTTTTATAAATAAGAATTTTTCTAAGATTTAACCATTATTTTGCATGTGTCTACCACCATCTATCTTCAGAATTTTGTCCTTTAAACACTAACTACCCATAGCATTTGTTAACTACAATTGCCTGTCTCATAGGTGTCTCATATAAGTAGAATAATACAATATTTGTCCTTTTGTATCTGCCTTATTTTACTTAGTATAATGCTTTAACTTTTCATAAAAGGCCTTATACCAAAAGCAGATTAAATGGTGGACAGCCACTCATGAAAACCTATGTTACAGTGGAAAGAAAGAATTATTAGTGAGAAATGAACAACAAATACAATATAGTCTGTATTTTGTATCTCTATAAATTTGACTCTTCTAGGTATATCATTTAAGAAATACAAATATAAAAAATATATATATAAAAAAAGAAATGCAAATATAACCAAATCTAATTAGATTACTTTTTGTGTTACCTTTGCAGAATTCTTTCCAGCCAAGGCGTCTACAACTTATTTTAATAAATCTGTTACTTTCCTAAGTAATTTGGGAGAGTCCTAAAAGTCATCATCATATAAAAACTACACGGTATCTTTATCTCTCTTCACTAATACATTTCCATATCTTTAATTTTGACATCTAAAACCAAAGCACATTGTTATGCAAAACTTTTTTCCAGTGACATTGTGTAGTTCTGGTAGTTTTCTATTAATAGAAGTGAAGGTAGTGATCTAGTAGATTTTAGTGACTGAAATACTTTAAATCAGTGACAAAATGTCCTGAAAATAATAGTTATGCTTTATTTTACTTAATGTAAGGGGAAAATAATTTGGTTGCTAACATTACAGATAAGAGATTTTGTTCTTGTGTTTTAAGATGGCATCTCAGGGAAAAGGAAAAAAAAAAGCATCTTGTGTATTGCCCAGGCTGACCAGGAACTCTGTCCTTCTACTTGAGCCTCCTTTGTACTGAGGTTGTAGGCATGTGGCACTATTAGTCGCCTAGATAAGAATTTTACCAGGAAAACCAAGGCAACTTTTATATACCTATAAAATGTAACATCAGAAGGAAACCTAGAAGTAGCCTTGTCTGATCTGTATTCAATTCAGAAAATTTATTCAGCATATACTAGGTAATATGAATTGTGTTCCTTTTTGAACTCATTTCATGAGTTTTCATAAGGCTATTTCAGAGCCTGTTGAAGTTAATTAAAATAAGACAGACTAAGATAGTGTGGCAGTGATAGGAAATACAGTAGCAAAGTGTGAAAGCAGTATGCTGTGGTAGGATACTGAGTATTCTAAACTTACGCTTCTCGGTTCTTATTGCCTTGAAAACCAAACAAACTCACATCTACCTTTTAGCCCCTCTTCTGTTCAACTGCAGTCTATCACCTCAGTAACTTCTTAGCTCTTTTATTATGTCTCAGTGTTTTTTGTCTTTGTCTTTTTGAGACAGGGTCTCACTGTGCAGTTCAGGATAGCCTTGGGCTCACTTTGTAGCCCAGGCTGGTCTTGAACTTGGAATGATCCTCGTGCCTCAGCCTCCCTAGTACTAGGATTACAGGAGTGTGCCACCGTACTCAGCTTATTATGACTTAGTTTTTAACCTCTTTTCTACTTAAGCAACTTGTGAATTCTTATATAGGATGATTACTGAATCCTTTTCTATGATGTGAAACAATAGCTTGATACTTAAAAATAGCTTAATTTCTAGGAACCATTTTAACCATTAAGATGAACAAGGTTCAGAGAAATGTGGGGGAAATTTTAAATGTATCTGGAAAATGGAGAAGCTTATACAGTTAGCTTCTTAGTTTATACAAAAAAACTTCATCCCCAGTCTATTTATATGCATCTGTTTTTACTTTCAGAGTTTGGAGAAGTTAAAACCCAACTACCTCCAGGAAAAAGAAAAGGAGCCATATTTTCCATTCTCTAGGACTTTAAGATGTTAAATACCTTCCTAATATTTTCTTCTATTACTAAGTTCCCATCCTTAGGTCTTTCCTTAGTCTTCCATTCTTCTAGGAAGTCTTTTCCTTTAATTTTTCTATGCATAGTTACACTTATAACTATTTACTGTATTTGTCAATGTTTCCTTGTTGGGGCCTTTCAGGGACATCCCACGATGTCTGGATACGCTTTGATTCACAGTGGAGGGCTTGCTACTCATCTAATAAGAGGTCAAGGATGCCCCTGAACACCCTCCTTGCTATATGCAAGACAGCTCCAATTAGATTGAGAAATTCATAGTTTTATATTGTTAATTTGTTTGAAAATAGACAGCTGTGTGTGGAGATGCATACCTGCCATCCCAGTTACCTGGAGAGTGGGGCTGGAGGATCCACAAGGTCAAGACTAATCTGGGAAACTTAGTGAAGACTATTGAAAAATACAAAACGCTAGGGACGAAGCTCAGTCGTAGAGTGCCCTTGGGTTCAACCCCCAGTATTGCTTCCCCTCCCAAACAAAGGTATATAAAATGTATGTATTTTCCTTTTCCCACTAATATTTATTTCTTTCCATGATGATGTATGTTTTTGCCAGTGGCTATCTCTGTGTAATCTTCTTAATCTTGTGGTATAAGGCCCCAACATTTGTGTATTAAGAATAAGGGGGCTGGGGATTTAGCTCAGTGGTTTAAGCGCCTGCCTGGCAAGTGCGAAGTCCTGAGTTTGATCTCTAGTACCAGAAAAAAAAAAAGAATAATATTCCTGGATAACAATTTTAGATGTATGTCTTGAGGGAGAGTCAAGGTGATATATTTATCATTAAAGCCCCAAATTACTCATGTTTGTAAGGTATAGAAGCTTTTAGAGCATTTGTGCATTTATCATTAAAGCCCAAAATTACTTGTGTTCATTTGGCATAGAAGCTTCTTCAAGTGTTTGTACTGATACTTGCACTTTAGTTTTAAGTGAAGTGTTAACCTGTTTCATTATAGTGTTAATAACCTTTTCTTTTATCTTCAACATGCTGTGTGTTGCATGTCTTATCATTCAGCAGATATATTTCTAGTGCCTGTTATGAGCCAGGTATTTAGTTGTTTGGGACATAGGCCAGTTGCTGCTTTCAAAGAGCTGGGGGAAATGGTATAATCCCACACAGACTATCCGTGGTGTGTACACACAGTGCTACTAGAGGAGGCAGAGGAAAGCATTCAACCTGTGTCAAGTCTACCAGATAGGAACTACTGTAGTTGGAGAAAATAGTTGAGGAAAAGGAAAGAAGCCTAGTAAACATATTTGTGAGTCACTGTGCTTAGAGTGTGCAGTACTTAGAGAATAGAGATGCTCAAAGACTGTTTTTAGAAAAAGGTAAAACCAGGCTCTCATACAGATACAAAAATGAACACGTGGCATGGATTTAATTAATTTAAATTAAATGAGACCTTATAACCAGTACAAATGAAAAAAAATTTTTTTTTGATACTGGCACTGTGCCACTGAGCTCTATCTCCAGCCCTCAAATGAAAAATTTTAAACAACACTGATTTATCTGAAGTAATGGAATGTCGAAATGAATTGCAGCTATCAAGACTTCTTCCTGTAGAATGGGATGCAAATCCGTGAATCTCTCAGAATGACATTTATATGTCCATCAGCTACCTAAATGATAGATGTGTAAAATAGCTCCCATTGAATAATCTAATAATAATTTTCCACTGAAATAGAAGAATTTTTCTATAGGAATGACAGGATATTGTCAAGCACTTTCTAGTGAGAATAACTTCAGCCAGGGAGAACTTGGTAGAACAACAAGAAGTCTGTGAACCTGTGGCCCATCTTTGTTGGAGGATCTCAAAGAATAGGACTGAAGGTGTAGCTAAGTGGTAGAACATATGCCTAGCATGCGTGAATTCCTGGTGTTAATCACCAGCAAGTCAGACAATGAAAACCACACATCAATTTGTATAGGTATAGTTGGAGTATTATTTTAATTTGATTATCAGTCTTGCCTTTAATTCTTAATAATATACTTGCTTAGCTTTAATCTTTTTAAATTAAATTTATTTATTTAGTATACATTTGTAGTACATAATGACCACATTCCTGTGGGAAGTTGTTAAATGTACATAACACGTCTAAATTCTTTCTATCTCCTTTCAGTCCCTCCTTCATTACTGTTTGTTTCTTTTTAAGTTTGGAAACATGGTCTTGCTTACCTGTACAGGCTGGGCTTAAACTTGGAATCCTCTTGCCTTAGCATCCAAGAATGATGGGATAACAAGAATGTGCCACCATGCCCAGTTTTTAGTCTTTCATTCATAAATCGTAGCCTGTTGGTAGACCAGAAGGAGAACTTTGAACCCAAAATTTGTAATTGCTTCTTAGTTCTGGGCTGTAGGTACCTCGCTGTAGGTATTTGTAGTTATAAACTGTAGTGTCCATGGGATTTTGTGATTAGAATTTGAGATGCCTTTCAAATTAGCATTTAACTTTATATTTAATAGCATTTGCACCTTAAAATTTAGAAAAACATTGAAAATTTTTTCTTCTCTTTTTTAGATCATCCAATTATGATGGGTTTTGAGCCCCTTGTTAATCAGAGGCTGCTTCCACCTACCTTCCCTCGATATGCAAAAATAATTAAAAGGGAAGAAATGGTTAACTATTTTGCAAGATTAATAGAGAGAATAAAAACTGTATGTGAGGTTGTGAACTTAACAAATTTACATTGTATCTTGGTAAGTACAAGTCTGTATTCTCCAGTGTAACTTTGGTTTAATAGAATAATTTGTACTTGTGTGTGTGTGCATGGCCATATGTGTTACATAGATGTACATGCATATGCACATTCCATTTAATCTTTATGAAGAGTTTATACTACCTATTTTAGAGATTAAGAAGTAAAGTTAACTCTGCCATCCAAGTTTTAGGAATGGAATTTGGATCCTAGATTCTTTTAAACCCTTCTTATAAGTGTGTGTATATGTATACATAGGATATGTTTATGTGTAACTACTTTTAGCTATAAAAACGGACTCATGAGGTTTGATAACCAGTTTCTTTAAAAATTGTTGATCTCAATATGATAGACATTTTTATGTCATAACTACATATTTCTTTGTTATTTTAATGACTGCAGGGTATTTCATTGTGAGCTTGTAGTACAGATTTTTTGGGTTCCTTCATCTTAAGTTACATTTAGATCATTAGTTTATTTTCAGTGTTGCACTATTATGAACAATACATAGATGATCATCACCTTTGTATGTAAATCTGAATCAGGTGTGTCCTGCCTTAAGATAAATTCCTAAAGCATGAGGGTGTAGGATTGAAGGAGCACGCACATTTTGAAGCTACCATATCTTGCAAATTTATCAGTTTTACGTATTAAAATACAGAAGAACATATATTATTAGGTAGTAGTTTCTGGGAAATAGTTTATGATTGATGAAGATTTGTGCTATTATTTTTGCTCTTATAATACCTTGGCCATTAATTCTTTGTCATTAAAGCCCAACTTAAATCCTCATTTCTTAGTGAAACTCCTTGATAATGCCTTTACCTTCTGGTGTACTTGCTTTCTTTGTAGTAGATTGCCCTAATGCTGTTACAAGTGTAGAAATGCAAAGTGGAAAATAGATGATAGCCGTATACCCAGTTCATTTTGCAGGTCATTTCACAGATAAGCAAGATGAGGTTCATAGGGTTTGTGCCCGAAATAGATGGCTCTAATTTCATAGCAGAAATTAGAATAAAGATTTTCTTAATTCTTTTCTGCTGTATCTACTTTCCTGACTCTACTTGTTACCTGGGTGTATATTCATGCTCACTAGATTAATTATAAGATCTTGAAGTACAAGGAACCCATTTTATTGTTTTATATCCTATAATACTTTTCATGTGGATATCATTTTGTCAGTTCTACTTTATTCTTAGTTGACAAGTGATTTTTTTTTTTTCTTTTTCTCTGAAACAAACCATGGGACTGACAGCTTTCTGAAGGCTTAGTACTTTGTGATAAGGTACCAGGCATTTCAGGAAATTCATAGTAGTTCCAATCAGGATAGATTGCTGAGCTATTGTCAGTGATCTTTTGGACATTTTCCTGCAAGCTTCAGGATTTCATATTAAAGAATGATTACATACATATATGTCTAAATAGACATAGGTTTGGTTTTGAGCTAGTGTGGGATTGAGAAATGGGGAGGGTCATTCGTGGTAGCCTTTCATGGACTTCTGACATACTTCTACCTCTCACCCACATCTGTAGGTGCTCTGACTTCTGACCATAAAGGCTAAGCTGAAGGTGAGGGAGGCTTTTGTACTCCCACATTGGTTTTGGCATTGTTTTTAATGTGTGTTCACCAGAGTTTTGAGAATATGAAAGGAAAAAGCATTGTAGGCTGAAGTGAAGAGTGTGTACTCCTGTCCTATAGCTCAGTCTATAGAAACCTCTGTGTTCAGTTACCGCTGTTTTGAGTATACCCCTGATTAGAGGAAGTAGTGTGTATGCAAGTTTTGTAGGTATCACAATGCTTAAATTTTGAACTTTTGTTTATACAAGTAGATCATACTAATACTAGGTCCATATGTAAGAATATATAATGATTGATACTTCTCTAAGATTCACAATCTCTAAGATTTATAAAGTGACACAAAAGTATAGTTGGGACTAGGTGACATGGCAGGGTCTGTGTTTCTACCTTTCCCTTCTACTTGGAGAGATGATCTAATACATACTTCAGTTTTCTGCATATTTAGTAGAGTTTTAGAATAAGGAAAAAACAAGTGAATTGGAATGTGGTTGGATTTGACCTCAGTCTTGAGAAATGAGTAACATATGCTAATGAACAGTAGGAGAAAGGACTTTCTGGGAGTGTGGGTATAAGAAAGGTGTTAAGAATTCAGAAGTTTAGTGGTTAATTATGGGTAATGAAAGTGAACCAAAATTATGCAGACCCTAATGTTGTTTTTGGATTGTGAAACCATTGTATGTTATTGAGTGAGAAGTGAAATGATATAAGCAAAAGTTACTCTTACAGTTCAGTAATACAGGTGAAAGGTAATGAAGACCCTTGAGCCAGGAACTTGGCTTGTGAAACATAGAAAACATAGAACATAGAAAAATTATTTTTACACATTCTTATTTTACCATATCAGTACATGAAAATTAACATACATAGCAAATAATTGATAAATTATTGTAACTATTGCTACTATATAAAGTTTTTAGTTTCATTTACATTTAAATCTTGAATATCCATAATCAACCATAGTACTAGTAGTTTTTCTAGTACAATAATGAATTTTTATCATTACTCATACACTAGAATCTTGTGATTATGGATTCATTTTCCATCCATCTCATCCCTTCCATTCTCCTACCTAATCTGACTCTTATCACCAGAGGTATTCTAGAGCAGCAAAACAAAGCTGAATATTCTTCAACCCAGACAGGGCCTACTGCTCAGTACTCTAGCAGAAAATTAAGGATCGCTGTTCAGGGAGGTGACTGCATGAGACCCTGCCATGATGGAGGAGGGGGCTGGAGGAGCTAGGCTTGTGCTGTGGGTGCTAAATATGAAAAGGGCATCATAAGGACAAGACTGACTGCTTGGAAGACTTGGGACAGGAACTGGTAGTGGTGGAGGATGTGTGACAGAGGCCAGGAAGAGAGAGGGAGGGCACTAGATAAGTCTGGATCTGTCTGTATAAGAAATCTGCTGTTATTAACTATTAGAATGAAGAGCCAAATTATTATTAAAAATGCTTGCATATGGGTAAGATAAACTGAATTGAAAAGTATAGTACTATTGATATGATTGATATGTTGATAAAGGGAAATAATCTCCCACAGTCCTATGATTACATCTCAGAAACCTACAGCTGTGTATTCTCTTTACTGTGTAATTCTCATGGTGTGGAATAATTGAAGTGGATACAAAGATACATTAAAAATGGTAACTCTATTAGTATGGTATGTAGGATACATATTATATAGCCATTAAAAAGCATGTTTTAGAGAAATACTGACATGGGAAGATGCTTATGAATATCAAGTTTTGTTTAAGAACACTGTATACCAACATACATTCTATGACACACAAAACATTGTGAGAAATAGTTTTTAAACAAATATTTAAATTCACAATGTTAATTCTATTTCTGGAGTGGTGGAATACTGACAAGTAGTTTATATTTTGCATTTTTCTGCCATTTCCAACTTTTCAATGCTTTACATGTTGGGGAAACAATGGCAAAGAGAGGGTAGAGAAGTTTGTAAATAGAAGCTCAGATTAACAGTCTAGAGTGATAGCTGTGGAATTATTAGGAAGAACATTGAGTTTAAATGCAGTACATAATAAACTGTGTTATGTTGTCTTATGGATGTTTACCAGGAATAAGAAATAAAGGCTAAAAGGGAAAAGTAATTAGAGCATGGGAGGCTCTGAGTTCCATACCCAGCACCACAAGAAGCAAAGAAAGGCTACATGGAGTTCACGTAAAACTATGAAAGTATGTGTTCATCAACTCAGCAACTGCCTTTGGGCATTTTCTTCGTGCTAATGCATTGATGAGCAGAAGCATATCATCTGGCTTGTCTTCAAGCTTAGTTTAGAGTGAGTGAGAAATTGCTCAGATAATTAGAAAAATCATTATAGAACTACACAGAAGATTGGTGGTGCACAGGGAAGGGAACACAGTGAAAGAGTGACCTAGGTGATCAGGGAGGACAAAGGGAAGATCTCGAGGTTGAAAAGACATTAGTTAGGATGGTTGGGGTCTGACAGTTCCAGGTGAAGGAACCTGAATGTTCCACCTTGTGATGGGGAAGAACACAAAATAATTGAAAAACTATAGTATGAGAAAGCTAGGAACATGGAGTGGAGTGGGGGAGTTGAGTTTACTGAAACCAGAGAGTCACACAGACCCGTGTGAGATCATTTAAACCACATTCAGGATTTTGGTCTTTATCAGAGAGCAAAAGAACATCAGGAAGAGAGTTATGTAGGATCAGTACATAATGGGTGGTAATGCTGCAGTAAGACTTTGCAGAGATGTAGTGGGTGCGCTGTGGAAAGAATTGGACGAGGACCAGAGTAAACACAGGAAGACAAATTAAGAAACCATTACTGTAGTCCAAAGAAGAGGCGGTGGTGATTTGGACTAAAAGGATGGCAGGAAGATGATGTGAGCTTGTTAGAATTAGAGCTATGCGTCAGCTAAATTGACAGAACATTGGTGGTGAATCAAATATGGAGCTTGAGAAAAATTTTTACTAATGCTTCCAAGTTTCTAACCTCAACTCTGGATATACTCTGTACTAGTCACTGAAATAATAGAGCTCACAGAGGTTTTATTAAAGTTGGATTTAAGTTGCCTTTAAAAATAAGTATAGATGTTGATATTAGATATATGGATAGTGTCTTAGTTTTCTTGTTGCTGAGGCAAGATACCTGACATCCAAAATTAAAGCAGAAAGGTTGTATTTAGCTCATAGTTTGTAGAGGTTTCAGTCCATAGTCAGCCGGCTCCAAAGCAGGGTAGCATAGCAGAGGGGCAACCATTCATGGTAGCAGAAGACGGCACAAGCAACAAGCAGGAGAGAGAAGTAAGCTTCTTTCTAGTCCTTTTATTGTACGCAGGCTACCCACACTAGGGTGGATGTAGCACTCATACCCTTGATCCCTGCATTAGACCATGAATCAATCACAAACTATAGATTTAGCCCCATGACCACATGAAGCTTTGGGGAGACATCCAGCCACAAACTGTAACAGATAGAAATTAACACATTTATGATGGGGCTATAATGCACTGCCAAAACACTGGTGGTAGAGTCATGGGGGTACTACTGGAGGTTCCAACCAACAGGAGCATGTTAAAGTTCTTTGCTGAGAGATACAGGTTTGGGCTTTTACCATATAGGTAGTAAGTGAATTAGGAGCAGAGTTAAAATTGTCAAGTAGAGAATATTGTCAAGTAGAGAACATAGACTGAGAAAAAGAAGGTTTAGGACTAAACTTCAGGTGTACAGGTCAGACTAACAAGTGGCTAAACAAAGAGAAAATTTGGAAAGATACTTGGTGGTTTTTTCATGAAGAAAGTCAAAGTCTGCTGACAGATCACTGGAATTAGGTGAGGAGACACTGCTGGCAATCACTCAGAGCCAGATTAGCATGCAGATGGCAGAGACACTGGATGCAGCATTGCTCTTGGGAAGTTTGATGAGCATGTGAGAGATGAGAGACACTGGGTTGTAACGTAAATGATAATGGTCCAGAGGAGAATTTGCTGTCTGTGACCATGAAGGGTGAATTAATGACGGCACATTAATATGCCTGGAAAAGCTGGCGTCCTTAGTACAATTTATTATTGAGGCAGGGAGGGTATAATATGGGCACAGTTGGTGGTTTGAGGATGAAACTGACAGGTTTCCTCTTCCTTTTGATTCCTTTATGATATAGAAAGGTAATATTTCTGATAGAAATACTCATTTTGGGGAGTGTTAAGATATAAAGTCAGTTATGAATTGATCAGACTACCCATTTAAAGTTGGAGATCATGATTCTCATGGATACGTATAGAAAGAAAAAGAGCCAGGGGACAGCCATAGTTAAAATTTGGAGTGAAGAAGAAAAGCCAGTAAAGGAGCAAGAATGTGTGCTCATAAAGATAATAAGTGTAAGCCAGATGGGGTGGTATACACCATAATCCCAACTATTTGGGAGGCAGAGTCAGGGATTGTCTTACTGTTCTCTGATTGTTGAGACAAGATACCTGACACCCAGAGTTAAAGGAGGAAAAGTTTATTTAGCTCATAGTTTATAGAGGTTTCAGTCCACAATCAGCTGGCTCCAAGGCAGGGTGACACATGGCAGAGGGGCAACAGTTTGGGGTGGCAGAAGGCGGCAAAAACTATAAGAGCAAAAGGGGTAAACAAGCCTCCTTTCCGTCCCTTAAATTGAATGCAGGCGGGCAAGTGTAATACTTAGAACCCCAACCCCAGCACTAGACAGTGAATCAGTCATTAACTGTAGATTCAGCCACCTCCAGCCATCCCTCATGACCACACGAGGCTTTGGGGGGACATCCCGACACAAACCATAATGGGGATCTTAAGTTCAAGGCCAACATTCAAGCTTGGTGAGGCTTTATCTCAAAGTAAAAAAAATAAAAAAAGGGTTTTCAGTGTAGCTCAGTGGTAGAGGACTTACAGCATGATGTGAGGTCCTGGGTTTAATGCCTGTGTACCATTAAAAAAAAAAAAGTATAATAGAGAAGTACAGACTTATTTATTTCTCCTTTACAAAAGGAAAAAAGCCAGGTGTGGTGGCATGCCCTGCACCTGGGAGGTTGAGGTGGGAGGATGGTAAGTTTCAGGCCACCGGGGCCAGGGATTTAGCTCAGTGGCATAAGTGCCTGCCTGGTAAGTGCGAGGTTGTGAGTTCAATCCCTGGTACCAAAAAGAAAAAATTTGGGAAAAAAAAAAAAGTTTCAGGCCACCTAGGGAGACCCCCATCTCAAGAAAAAAGAAATGAAAAACCAGATCACAACAATGGTGTTTGATAGAGAAGGGAAGTCAGGAGTCACGAGATGCTTACCAGGGGAAATAGCAGTTCCTGGAGAAAAAGGAAACCTTTCTAAAATAGTCATGACCTAAGTGAATGTCTTCCCTTCCTTCACGCTTCGCTCCGCCCCTCTGTGTCCCGTCCATCCACCCCGCTGCGTGTGAGGTGTTGGACAGGAACAGAATGAGGGCCCCAGCTTGCAGTGGTATTGAGTGTCTGGGTAGCATCAAGGGTGGCAGATAAGCTCTTGGGGGATGCATCCTGAGCATCTGACTGCAGCAACTGCTGTTTACCAGAAGAGGTTCTCAGTCCTGTCTTACTCTCTCCCAGCCTACAGCAGCATAGGGGTTCCTAGACATGGGTATCTTACCTGGCAGTCCCACATTTTTATTTGTAAAATTTGGCAGATGTGGAGAAATAAGACGATAAATAACTCGTCCCACAAACTATAGGTATTAATATTTTGGTATATTTTGTGTGTGTGTGTGTTTTTCCTGTGTGTGTTTTAAACCCATACCTTTTGGAATTTTCCCCAAAGTCCACAATCATAATGGGAATGCAGTTGCCCTGTTACTCAACACTTACTTCTTTAAAGTAGGAACTAAAGTCATTGGTCAGTTATAATTGATATTTTATGGTGTACAGATGTATATTGCTACTCACATAGTTCTATTACTGGTTCTTTAAAACTGTTTTTTAGGCTGGGTGTGGTGGTGCGTGCTTGTAATTCCGATACTCAGGAGGCTGAGGAAGGATCACAAGTTCAAGCTCAGCCTGGGCTACATAGTGAGTTCAAGGCCAGCCTGAACTATATAATGAGCCCCTGTCTCAAAAAGAAAAATTTTTTTAGGCTCTAAAGTTATCCATTGTGCTCTTGATATAATTATATAATTTCTGTAGAAGAGACCTTTACCTGTTTATCATATTTTAACTCTAGTAGTGTGTCATTTATAAAAATTATAGTAGATGTAAATATTTTCTGCTATTATTTAATCTGTTAATGACAATTACCTTTTCTCTATCAGGATTTTTTCTGTGAATTTAGTGAACAGTCGCCATGTGTTCTTTCAAGGTCACTGTTACAAGTAAGTCACACTTAGAGTATCAAAGTACTACTTTAAATTATATATGGATTGATATTCTATTGACTGATAAAAGATAGTTGCTTTTAAAGGGTATCTATTTTGCTATTACATATTTTAATCAAAGTATTGATTTAGAGTATTAGGCATTCATCAAGTTCACATCCTAATAATTTTAGAACAATTGAAACCCTAAAAATAATTTTCTGACAGCTTTAAAATTAAAATAGTAATCACTAGGAGGAAGCTGTTGGGGAGTTTATTTGGAGGGTCTAGCAGGGAAGCGCAGCTGCCTGTAGATGTCAACAAAATATTAGCAAATCCAGCACTGTCTAAATGAGACGTAGTTCCATGGTAACCAGGTGGGGTTTATCCCAGGAGTGCAGGCCTGGTTCAGCATTTGAAACTCACTGTCAGCCACTACGCAGTCTTATCATTGTAGTAGATTCAGGAAAACATTTGACAGAATTCAGCCTCTATGATGAAAAACTGAGCAAAGTAGGTAATAGGAGAGAACTGCCTTTACCTGATACAGGGCATATAAAAAGTCCTATAGTTAGCATCACGCTTAATGAGGAAAGGTTGAATATTTTCCTCCTGAGAGAAGAAAGCAAGGAGGTCCCCCTGTCCTCACTCCTCCTCTTCACTGGAAATCTTAGCCAGTGCAGT
The DNA here is from genome assembly GCA_004027295.1 of Dolichotis patagonum. NCBI lineage: Eukaryota > Metazoa > Chordata > Mammalia > Rodentia > Caviidae > Dolichotis > Dolichotis patagonum. The sequence continues at coordinate 63,404 of PVJX010006023.1, read as the reverse complement.
AAAGCAGGAAGAAGTCATCAAAGGCGTGGTATCTACTTACATACAGATAGCACACTTTGCTATGGAGAATGCCAAGGGACCTACAACATTGTTACTAAAACTGATGAATAGGTTGAATGAAGTCAACTATTCAAAAATAGTCGTGTTTCTATATACTTGGAATTTACAGTAGTAGGAGATCAGTGATTACATTGAAACACTGAAATACTTAGGTAGAAATCTGATGAGTCGTGTGCAGGATCTGTGTGCTGAAAAGCTGTACAATAGTAATAAAAATAATCTAGGGGCTAGGGATATAGCTCAGCAAAACAGTGCCTGTCTGGCAAATGCGGGGTCATGAGTTCAATCCCCAGTACAGAAAAAGAAAGAAAACTCTATTAGATTTAGAAAAGTGTTATTCATGGATTGCAAGGATTGAAATTTTTAAGATGTTAATTTTCCCCAAATTCAGAAATGTCTCAGTCAAAATCACAATGTTTGTAACTGTCAAGAGTTTAATTCTAAAATTTTCATGGAAAGGCAAGGAACTAGACTGGCACAAACAATTAAAAAATATGAAAAAGGAGAATGGACACTGTGGTCTTACAAATGATATTGGCAAAATGATGGGCACACAGTAGAACCAAGGAGAAAACCTTTTTTTAAGAAAATTGGCCCTGTAGAATTATATAGCCTGTAACCCTTTATTGGTTGAATAATATACCAAGTAATTCATCAAAAATATGGTTAATTACTTCTTTTAGAATGGTACTTCAAAATAGAAGTGATAGTCTTCTCAACAAATGGTGCAAGAACAGTTTGGACAGGCATATGACAAAAATGATTCAGAATGTGTCCTAAGTTTATAAAAGGCAAAACCATAAAACCTTTTTTGGTCTTTTTGAGACAGTGTCTTACTATATAGTTCAGGCTGGCCTTCAACTCACTATGTAGTTTGAACTCATTGTGATCCTCCTGTCTCAGCCTTCCTGAGTGCTGGGATTACAGGTGTGCACTACCACGCCCAGCTATAAAGCCATAAAAATTGTTAAAAATCTTTGTAAACCTGCAAAAGATAGAACTCTTTTGTATGACCCCAAATGTTTAATCCATAAAAGGAAATAAGAAACTGATTTAAAAAAAAAAACTTGTTTGTGAAAGGCACTGTTAAAGAAGAGATGCTACAGAGTAGGAGAAAATATTTACAAATTGCATGTTTGAGAAGGGATTGTATCTGGAACATATGAAGAATTCTTTGAGAAATAAACTAATTTTTAAAATGGACAAAAGATTTGAAATTAAGTATGAAAAGATATTCAGCATGGTATTAGCGAAATACAGATTAAATCACAGTGAAATACTATCCACCTTTTAGAATATATTTTTTAAAAATCTGTCTTGGTGTGAATGTAAAGTGGTTCAACTACTTTGAAAAAGAATTTGGCAGATTCTTATAAAATTAAACATGCAAATCACACTTTCCAGTTGTTTACCCAAGAGGAGATCTGACATTTTCCAGAGCCTCTGCACAAATGTTTAGAACTGTTGGCTCATGATCACCAAACTCAGACAACTCAGAAGTTCTCAAGGCAACGGGTTGATACAATGCAAACAGTAGAATACTGCTCAGAAAGACAAAGAAATGTAGCTCAGTAGCACAATGCCTGCCTGGCAAGCATGAGGCCTTGTGTTTGATTCCCCAGTACCAAAAAAATAGATACAAAGAAATAAAGTGCAGTATTGATATGCTCAACAGTGCAGGTGAGTCTCTGCCATTATAAAAGGTAAAAGAAGCCAAATTTAAAAACTGTCTGATTTCATCTTAATGACATTCTGGCAATGGCAAAATGAGAGTGTTGGAGAGCTTGCCGGTGGTCGCCTGAGGTTGGATGGGATAAAGTCTTGATTTCAGAAGGCTACCGGGAGGGAATGTTTTGGTGGTTTAGTAGTTCTGTGTCTTGATTGTGGTAAGAGGTAAACCATGCATTCATGAGCATTTAAGAACTGTACAACAAAAACTGTGTGTTTTACTTTATATATAAGCTTTCAAACAGTTTTAGAAAGTCAGGATCTTTATATTAATATTGAAATACTCTGGGATTGTTAAGAGGAGGAAATTAGATGCAAATTAGCATTAAATACAAACTGTAAAATATGTTTTTTCCATTTTTAGAAATTTGTATTACGGAACAATACCAGTACGTACAAAGCCTGACAGTTTGATCCCCAAAACTTCAAACAAAACTATTATGAAATAATTTGTATATATATATAGCCATTTCATGTTTCATAATTTATGAAACCTTTGCTTACACGTTATTGCACTTGACATATTTGGTCAGTCTATTGATTTCTTTAGTTCTTGCAACTACTCTTGACTTGGGGTTTTTATTTCTGTATATTTTTTAAATTTCTTTACATCATAGCATTTCACTTTAAATAAGGATTAATAAAAAAATACTTATGTAGATAAGTTATAAAAACCTTCCAATAATTTTTGTATTTTAATTTTGTGTTCCGTAGTATTTCTCAATACTGTAGCATGTTTATGCCTCAATACTTACTGGTGGTGTTACTCGTATATACATAACTAAAATGATATATTTGCTTTAAGACCACATTCTTGGTGGATAACAAAAAGGTCTTTGGAGCTCATCTTATGCAAGACATGGTTAAAGATGCCCTTCGGTCTTTCGTCAGTCCTCCGGTGCTTTCCCCCAAGTGAGTACATAAGACACTTTAGAGTACATGTGATTTTTTTTTCCCCTTTTTTTTTTTGATGGGGGGAGTCAAACTCAGGACTCTGTGCTTACCAGGCAGACACGTCGCTGAGCTGTATCCTCGACAAGTGTATGTTTTTTTATTAAAAAAAAAAAAAAAAAAAAAAAGCCCAGTCTTCTCTGCACTCCCTTCTGCACAGCCAAGGTATAAAAATTGTTGAGGGTAAAGTCTCAGTATTCAAAATAACATAATTGTGTTAAAATTAATCCATCTGTACCACATATTGTTCAGAATTAAACTAAGATTTTTATAATGTTGACTTTAGGTTATTACAAATTCAGTACTTTGTTTTGGACCTGTACTTTGTAAAGCACTGTGTTAGGCAGTTTAGGGAATATTTATAAATAGTAAGGTCTCAATGATTTGAGTCTAGATAAAAATTTAAAAATGCAAATAATTGGTCTTTAACCTGCCCTGTGGTAGTCACTGCCCTAAGATCATGTTGTCATAAAGAGTCTGGAAAGCATAGCTTGCAGAACCTGTCACAGTGGCCGTTACAGTCCCCGTTGCATTCCCCACTTCATAGTAACAGCTACGCTCCTTACGGCTGAGCCCAGAAGGTTTGAGGAGCTTAGGTCTGAATCTCTGCCCCGCTCCCTCTCTGCCTTCCTCCTCTGCTTTGCTGCTGTCACACTCTCCTCCTTTGCGTCCTTACTATTCTGGGACCCTCAGGGGCTTGCTCTCTTGCCCTGTAGTCTTTACACAGGATAGCAGACAGGGGACATTTTTCCCAGAAATCCCAATGGGTGATGCCCCTACCACCTTCAAGTCTGTTTAGTGTCACTTCACCCTATTTAAAAATTGCAATCTCTCGCTTTCACTCCATTTCTCTTTTCTGTAACAGCATTTCTTTTTTACATATTGTATAATGTGCTTATGTTTTTTCTTTTCTTTCCCTCTTTCCCTATTCCTGTAATTAGAATATAAATTCCATGAACCTAGGTAGCTTCTTATGGCTGTTAGTTCACAGTAGCCAAGCGCTCTGACTGGTATGTATGGTTGCTTGAATGTTGTGTGTCACAGAAAAAGTGCACAGTGAATGAGGGGGTCAGTTTAGGATGAGACTCGGGTAAGTCTTGAATGCTTTGGTATGGTTTGGTGTTTGGTTGGTTATTAAACAGAACTATTCAAGATGTTAGAGAATTGCCATGATCGATTTTTAATAGGAAAAACGGGTCATCGGAAGGAGTGACATTGCAAATAAGGAAGATAGGTTGATTTGTTTATATAGGTGAGAGATGATAAAGGATTAAACTCTGGGACTGTAAGGAGGACAGATATGAGAAAGATTTCAGAGATCAAATTAATAGAAAATAGTATGATTCTGTAGGGAAAGGGGGTAACTAAGGTCTTCTTTAAAAGGCCAGTTTTTTGTTGAGTTGGTTTTTATTTTTTTTGAGGCAGGGTCCCGCCATGTGGTTCAGACTGGCCTTGAACTCATTATGTAGCCCACACTCACCTCAAACTCATGGATGTCCTCCTGCCTTAGCTGCCCAAGTGCTGGGATTATAGATGTGCATCACTATGCCCAGCTATTGTTATGCTTTACATCTTTTTTAAAAAAGCTTTTTTTAATATTGACATTTAAGGGTGCTCATTTTTTGCTAGTTTAAGCTTCGTGTTTAGACGTCGATAAAAAAGGATCTTTTATATTGCTCTCTCAGGATATTGTAATCCACTCTTTTACTGCCTTTCCTTCCTTTTCCTTCCCTTCCCTTCCCTTCCCTTCCCTTCCCTTCCCTTCCCTTCCCTTCCCTTCCCTTTCTGCTTTGCTTTGCTTTGCTTTGCTTTCTCCCTCTCTCTCTCTCTCTCTCTCTCTCTCTCTCTCTCTCGTTCT
>PVJX010006023.1:0-58707 GCA_004027295.1 Dolichotis patagonum | reverse complement strand
TCTAGATAGAGGACTGTTGCGGCACTTAGAACGGTCATCTCGTTTTTGTTGTGTTGTGACATTATTTTGAAACTTAAAGTGAATATCTTTGATTTACAGAATTTTTAAAGTTCAAAAATAATAATTTTTAGATTCAGAAAGTCTTTTTTTAAAACATGGTATATTTTAGTCTATGTAAATAATTATTTTACTTTGATGTTGAAGATATAAAAACTCTTCAAGCAGGGTTTCTGCTTTGATGTTAAAGATGTTAAAGATATAAAAACTCTTTAAGCAGGGTTTCTGCTTTGATGTTAAAGATGTTAAAGATATAAAAACTCTTAAAAGCAGGGTTTCTGCTTTTCTTCCTTCTGGCTTGCCTGGGTGTCCCTTTTGTTTGCTAGCTCTGTTTATCTTGGTGGTTCTTGCCAAAGTGATAAATACTTTTGAGTAGCAAGTTATCAGCTCCTGTTGAGGCCCCAGGAGGAAATCTCTTCAGTTTTTTTTAAAAAATCCTAGAACTGAATGAGGTCCCACACCTATAATCCCAGCACTCAAGAGGCAGAGGCAGGAGGGGAATCACCTTAAATTTGAGGCCAGTTTAAACTATATAGCGAACTCAAGGCCAGCCTGAACTGCAAAGTGTGAGAGACCTTGTTTCAAAAAGCAAAAAACAAGACCTTGTGATTTCCAGATATTAAAAAAAAAAAAGAAAAATTAACAGCAAACTTCCTGTCTACTATAGTTGGCCTCTACACCTCCCCCAGGGCAGGAAGCAGGCCTTAAAGAGTGCTCAGGAAGCAGTTGTCAAGAAATGAGTGGTACATGTTTAAAAAAAAAAGTGGTATATGTCTGTAATCCCACTTGGCAGGCGAAGGCAAAAGGATCATATACCAAAGTTTGAGGGCAACCTGACAACTAGGAGGGATCCCTGTCATGAAGTAAAGGGATGGGACTATAGAGTGAGTGGTTGATCGCTTCGCTATTGTGCAAGAGACCATCCATGGCTTTGACCCTTAGCGCTGGGGGGAGGGGGATAGTGTGGACTTAAAAACACTACAAGGAGACCAGTTTGTAGGGACAGAAGATGTAGTGTGAGAGGAGTGTGCTTGGAATAAGATAGCCAGTGGCTGGAAGTGGGGTACATTCTTGAAAGAATTCTCTGTATTATTTCCCTTGCAGTTATTCTTAGGAGCACCATCCATGAGGTTATCAGTTGCGTAAAAATACATGACACTGGAAGGAGGAGACTTCAGAATTTCTTGCTTGTGTGGTCTTCCTAGACCCAACTCAGACTGTCCCAAGTATAGAACTGAAGGGATGGAAATAATTACCCACTTATCAATGGATACAGCACAGCAGTAGTGAAATATTTCTTAATCTGATACTGTCATTCTTCAGTTTAGTGATGTGTTTGGTTCCTTTTTCTCCCTTCCCCACCTTCTCTTCTAATAGCATCTACAGTAATCTCTACTTCTTTTTGTCTAGGCCTGGTACTTTATTAGCTTTAATGAAGTGACTATTGTCTTACAGGTGCTGCCTATATAATAATCACCAGGCTAAGGACTGTATTGATGCCTTTGTTACTCACTGTGTTCGGGTAAGAACTGTAATTTGGAATGTTTTGATATTTTGAAAAATGATGGGGTGTAATGACTTCCGTATCATTAATTTTTGAATTTTCACCAACTATTCACATACAAGAAATGAAAAACTTGTGTCTCCTAGCACTTCAGTGGATGGCTTTGTGCCCTGCAGCCTTCCTGGCAAATTATTAGACACAGAGGTGGCCTTGGATGATTGAGGGCGGAGCGCAGTGGTGACTGTTACCTGGGAAAGCACTTGTTTCCTTGGTGATTTTGTTTTTTTGATTGGGGGGGGTGTTCTGTTTTTTTTTTTTAAATGGACATGAGAATGTACTTTTGTTGACCTTATAAAGTATTTATAACATTCTTATATGCTTATCTTAGTACTACCTTAATAATCAGAATTCTATGAAAATTGTATCATTCTTAATTATATAAGCATTTATCTTAGGGAACTCAGGCAAGCTCCTCTTCAAGGCCTAAGGCTGTTTACTAAATACATGTAAGAAAGTGCAGTGACCAGAAGAAAATCAGAAGGCTTGATTTATTCTTTTTTTCTTTTCTTTATTGTTTTAATTATAGTAATTACTTATAGCTGGGCTTGGCTCATACTTGCCATTTTCCTTCCATTCTGGAATATTTAAAGTGGCACAGAAACAACTGTCTTGAATGTTAGCTGTTAGCCTAAACAGAAAAGTTGTCCTCTTGAAGTTAGAGGAAGATAACTAAAGATTGAAGGAAGATACATTTGCTGCATGAAAACAAGTTTAACAAATTGCCACTTTTTAAAAAAAAATTTTTGGTACCGGAAATCGAACTCAGGACCTTATGCTTGCCAAGCAGGCATTGTGCTGCTGAGCTAAATCGCCAGCCTGCCACTTTTTTCTTGTTACTGATAAATGCTGGTGTTGAGTTACTGAGAAACAAACACTTGTGTTAAAAAAAAAAAAAAAAAACTACATAGGCATGATTCTTACATATGCAGCACCTTTTTGATTGAGTGGAAAGTTTGTACTCAATCTAGACATTAAAAGAGAGGAGACAACTAGATAGGAAAAGAGTTTAATGAGGGAGGAACACAGGGAGTCACCACAGAGAAGGCTGTGTTGGCTCTACAGACCTGCTAGACTCTGACGGAGGTAGAGATCTGGGGCTTGATGTGAACTGATTATGTTGTGGGAGTGCAGGGGACTGGGTAAACCTTTAATGCCCGAGCTTTGGTGCAGACTTTTGGGAGGGAGAAGCAATGGGAGCTTCAGGGAAAGAGGAGGTGTGCATTACCAGAGCAGTTTTGAACTATTGCCATGATGATATTGCTATGTCTCAGACAGGGTGGGGATCTAGCACTCTTCATTAAGCCAGATTTTGAGAACTTGGAATGTTGTTGTTTAAGGAAATTTTCTTATTGAGGGTGAACAAATGTATGTGTATTCCAGCCATTCTGTAGTCTTATTCAGATCCATGGACATAACAGAGCACGGCAGAGAGATAAGCTTGGGCATATTCTGGAGGAGTTTGCAACCTTGCAAGACGAGGTAAGAGCCAAGTTCCTTCTTTTCTAAAATTAAATAGTTTGTCTAGATTTTTAAAAACAATTCTTTACAACAATATTTTGAATATTTAATTTTTCATTATGATACTTGCTTTTCACTTAAAATTTAATGGTTTCACATACCAAGGAAAAATTTATGAGAAAAATAGAAGAATAATGAAGCTGATAAATATGTTAAGTGATTCTTTAATAATAAGGATAAAACATGAAATGTGTTTAGAACTATAAAGCAAGTTTACATTGTAATAAAAATATATTCATTTTAAGGTTACTTTATGGTGTGGCATCTGCAATATTGATAATATAACTAAAGACCTTCAATTAATTATATATTTTTATTTATAATGTCTTTTTTACTATAAGGAGTATGTAGGCAGTCTTTAACTATTACTAACTTTGCATGCAAACCTAATAAAATACATTTGAAAGTGTGATTCCTTTAGGGGTGAGATTTGAATCTTCTGCCCTTTTTTTATGGTGGTACTGGCTGTGGTAGTGGGGTGGAGCTGCATTCCAGCCCTTCTCTGTTGTTTGTTTAGAGACAGGGTCTCCCTAAATTGCACAGTTGCCCTGGCAGGACTTGAACTTGGGGTCTTCCTTCAGCCTCTCAGTGTGCTGGGATGACAGTGCTGGGACCCCAACAACCAGCTTCTCCGTTCATATTTTAACATTTTCCATTACCTAAAAGGAAGTCAATGTTCCATTTTATTCTGATAGGCAGAGAAGGTCGATGCAGCGCTTCACACTATGCTGTTGAAACAAGAACCCCAAAGGCAGCATTTGGCCTGTTTGGGGACATGGGTCCTGTACCATAACCTCCGAATCATGATACAGTATCTTCTAAGTGGCTTTGAGTTGGAACTCTACAGCATGCATGAGTACTACTACATATACTGGTAAGAGTGCAATTTTAGTTACAGTTGGTGGCCCATAGAATGGATCAGAGCTGAGAGAACATCTGTAGAATAAACTAACTTTAGGGTACTTTCATTTAGTGCTTTAGTTGTGGGACAGTTTGGAAAATTAAATCTAAGTCAACTTGAACATCTTTACTTCCATAACACTGTGCACATTTTCTCAGCCATTTGAATATCTATCTAAAAATTTCTCCAAAAATAAGGATTAATTGGAGATCTTTTATGTGATTCTGTAGAGAGAAATTAGCACATTTTATGAGCTGGGCATGGTGATGTGAATTTGTAATTCAAGCTACTTGAAAAACTGAGGTGAGGAGGCTTGTAAATTCTAGCCAGCCTGGGCAGCACAAAAAACAAGCTTGAAAACATGTTGTGCTCTGACTTCTGTGGACTAGGGAGTAGCTGTATGTTCATGACAGACCAGAAGTTCAGACTGGAGCCAGATCTTCCTTTTCAGAAGACGTCACAGCCGAGATAACCACTGAGAGCAGAACTGTTTACTTTGTGGCCCTGAGGCTTTGCTTCAGTACTTTGGGAATCAGTGAAAGAGGCTCTTCAGCAGAATAGTTCTTCTCTTGTGTCAGTGAATAAGATAGAAAAACTGAGGAGCAGAGTGTTGGAGGATGTCTTAGGCATGGAAAACCTGTCCAGATAATTTACGAAAAGCAAGCATTAATGAATTGAGTTATCGTGAATCTTCCTTGAAGCGGCAAGGTGTGAAAGTAATTTTAAGCTAGTGATGACCTGGTCCCCCATCACAAACACGTAAATTTGGTATATTAGACTTTCATACAGTTTTCCGTTTAAACTCATTTAAATTTAACTTAAAGTACGTATTCTCTGGAGTTGTTACTCAGAAGAAAAAAGTAATTCTGTGTCAACATTTTTATCATGAGCAGAATAGCATGAGCTTTTAACAGATAACTCTTAAGAAAATTTGTATTTGAGCAGTGACTATTGTAATATGAGATTTATGTTGTATTTTTTTAGCACTTATAAATACCAAATGGCTATTACTAGATGGTGGTTATATAATATTTTGTTATTAGCCTATAGTATATATTTCTGTTGGTTTCTTTAATAGGCAAATATGTTAGAGTTCTCTGTCACTTGAAGCAGCTAATTGCAAGTTTTTCTCTTCACTTCTTAGTAAAATTTTCATACACTGCTTTGTTCGAAGAATTAGGATCTTGGTTTGATTTTTTTTTTTTTTGGTACTGGGGATTGAAGTCACAACCTCGAGTTTGTCAGGCAGGCGCTTATACCACTGAGCCAAATCCCCGGCCCTTCAAAGAATTAGGATCTTAATTCAGCAAATGAAAGATAGGTACCCTATTACAGATATGTCTGCATACATAAGCAGTTTCATTTCTTGTTAAAAAAAGAAACTTTAATTCTTCCCTGTAAGTACTTATGTGGCCTTAAATATTCTGAATTGTTTTTTGGTTTTAAAATTATAAAACGGACACCTGCATTTTCCCAAAATAATCTTTTTATTTGTTTGGTTTTGGTACTTGAAATTGAACTCAGCACCTTGTACTTGCCAGGCAGGTGCTGTGCCTCTGAGCTATGTCCTGGCTCCTAAATCTTTCATTTTTTGTGTATATGATCCTTAACCATTAACAGGCATCATAATCACTTGCTGGGCTCAGTCCCAACAGTCCCTGGAGGTCAAGGACCTCCAGGAGCTCAGGAGGTCGAGGGTGGGACCCAGCCATTACCTTTTCTAACGAGTTGCCAGGGGATACTGCCACTGGCCCAGAGATGACATTTGAGAACCAGTGATAGAGAATATCGGTATTCTAACTCTCCATAGAGAGCAGTGTGTCTCCACATTGATGAAATACTTGATTAAAGCTGACTGCATTGCCTGATGTTTAAGAGGAGAGAGCTGAATCCTGTCAGCTGATGTTTCATGCATTTGTGCTGAAGTTAGATGATCTGAAGACAGAAGGCACTTTGTTGTTTCCTAATAGAAATCTTTCCTCAAGTTAAGATGCAGGTTATAGAGCCTCAAACGTCATAGTGTGGTGGGGAAAAGTTCATTTGTATCTTGTGAAAGAATATTACAATAAAAGCTTTTCCTAAATTCGAAAGTTACTTACATTTCCCATTTTGCCTTACCTGCAAAGAATCATAGTGCTTTGCTTGGTATCACTTCAGTCTAAATACTGCATGGTTTTTGAATAGTTTTTGTTTTGCTTTAAAATACTGTTTTATAATGAATTCTAATATAACCTGTTTTATATCTTTCTGGAAATTTGGGGATTAGGTATATTATATGTTCAAACTTAATCATAAAACTTCTTACAGATCTTTTATTTTTATTAATGGTCCTTAATTTTATTACTTACTATATTATAAGAGATATATATTGATATCTTAGATTTAAACTACTTTTCTGACTTAGTGGAGTATGTCGATTAGTTTAAATATCTGAAAAAGTTAAGTATCTCATAGAATATTTCTTAACATTTTATTTATTGACTAAACAAATAAATTACAAGCCTGAATGTTCTTAATTTTTTAGAATGGTTTTGTAGAATGCTGTTCTTTTGAAATTTGCTGAATTTATTTGCTGTACTTACATATATTTACTTACTTATATTGCAATTAACAGGCAAAGAAAATATTAATTGGCCATAGTGAAATATCTGTTATTAAAAAAAAACAATTTAATGGGCATTTGTTTGACTTTCATGTATGTATGTGTGTATATATATATATACAATTATCAAGTCTTGAAAAATTGTAAAGTGTAGAAAGGGAAAGGTAGTCACTTTTAATACATCAGTTCTTACAAGATCTAATCTGTTACCAAATTGGATAATCTTTTTTAAGGGCTTAAAGACTCACGAAATGTACTCATTGGGGCTGAAGGTGGGGACTCTCTGGGCTTGCGGCCCTGGTTTCTGTGTGAAATTAAATTGAAGAAAATAATATTACTAACATATATTGATAGGGCTATGTTACTTAGCTCTGTTAACTAACATTTTACATCCTTTAAGGTATCTTTCTGAATTCCTTTATGCATGGTTGATGTCCACATTGAGTCGTGCTGATGGCTCTCAGATGGCAGAGGAAAGGATAATGGAAGAGCAGCAGAAAGGCCGGAGCAGTAAAAAAACAAAGAAAAAAAAGAAAGGTGCTGTGGACTGTTTTTAAACTTAAATAATGCTGGAGTGTATTTTACTTTCAACAGAAAAATTAGTAGAGAGCTCCTTATAAGTTGTAATGGATGAATTAGTCATTATATTTTAGTTTTCATCCTTCATGCCTTCAGAAATTGGAAGGTAGAAGCTGAATCCCAGGTTTTTAATAGAAGTCTTTTGGGTTCCTTTCTTTGCTGTTGTGTGTATGAGAGGATCTTAGATCAAGAATTAGCCACATGAAACAAGGTAGGCTAGGGAACAAAGTGGCAGGAGGCTATGGTAAGAGCTGGAGGGCTCAGCAGGCTCTCCCCTTGGTTTAGAGCCCTGCGGTTACACTGGGTGCAGGCTGGTGCCACACAGAGCTCCTGAAGGCCATGGGGAGAGGATTGTCACTCCTATAGGGATATGATAGATATTTGCTCCACAGTGTACTGTTTCTCTAAGATAAATAGGCTCCATGGGTCAATGAATAACTGTATTCATGGCTTGGGTCTCATATAGTGAAGTCAAGAAAGTTAAAACTTCATATTTGAATTTTAGAGCATTATTTTGGGAATACAGTCATTTAGCTTTTTCAGTTGTATGTTGGTCAAAAGACAAAATTTAGCATGTAGGGGCAAACTAAAGTCTACAATTGGTAAGCAAGCTGGAAGATTTAAAATTCATCTCCTGTAATAATTCACGAAATGGGGAAAAGAGTAAAGAGGGTTTTCTCTTGATTACAGTTCGTCCATTGAGCCGGGAGATCACAATGAGCCAAGCATATCAGAACATGTGTGCTGGCATGTTTAAAGTAAGTTGTTGAAAACTTAGTTTATTTTAAATGAACTCTTTTCATGATTCTTTCCAGGTTATTTCATCTTTACTTCCCACATATTTGAAGGTTACCTTTTTTTAAGTCTTAAGTGTTTTCAACAGGCTTTTGAACCTTTGCTGTGTCAAACACTGTGTCCGTTGGTCCTTGTTTGACACAGGCCTAGTAAATGCCAGACAGGCATTTGCCAAATGTGGACAAACATAAGAGAAGAGTTCGTTTTTCACTGGTGACCAGGAAGTTTCGTGGGAGGGAGGATGGATGTTAGGGTTTTTACTGATAGATGAGGAAGGGTGTGGGCCGCAACTCAGATGATGTAAGCAAAATCAGGCATTTCAGCAGCTGCCAAGGACTGACTGATGCTGGACAGCTTACATTAAGATGTATAAAGCCAAAGGATATTTGAAAAACAAGACCTGTTTGAATGTGCTAGTCACTTCCTCAGAAGCAATTAGTTGAAGGTTTTATTTTATTTTATTTTGTTTTGCGTAAAGCATAGCACATAAAATAAAAATTAATACCAAGAAGTCAGTTTTTCTTGTTTCTGATTGCCGAGCTATCAGTTGTTTTAACTGTACATACAAAAGCTGGGTTTTTGTTTTCTGTTCTGTATTAAAATGATGATGGTCCTGTTTTTATGTTGCTGTTTTCTTAATTTCCTTTTTTTTTTTTTTTTTTTTAGACCATGGTAGCATTTGACATGGATGGCAAAGTACGCAAACCCAAGTTTGAGCTCGATAGTGAACAAGTTCGATATGAGCACAGGTTTGCTCCTTTCAACAGTGTGATGACCCCGCCACCAGTGCACTACCTGCAGTTCAAGGTGAACCTGCGCATGGAGGTCATTGTGTGATCCTTAGTCTTACACTTTCTTAGAAATGCGCTGCCGTGCCCAATCATCATGTTAAAATACATAGTCATGTTAAAATACATCATGTTAAAATACATAGTCTGAGACAGGTGATAAAAGTAGCGACTGTAGTGTGAGAACTATTTGCTTTGATGGATATGCTACCTGCACTAACAGTTACTTAAGTAATGCAGTTATGAGGTGGTATAAAGTATTGAGAATTGAGTATTACATTGGGAAAATTGGAAGATAGGCTAAATGTTTGCTTCACCATCTTTAAATATGAATCGATTGTGTAGACTTCCATAGCAAAAATGTTTTAGTTTTTTCACATTAAATATACTTGAAATAATGTTTTTTCTTCTTTTCAGGAAATGTCTGACCTCAATAAATATAGTCCACCTCCTCAGTCTCCAGAGCTATATGTGGCAGCTAGTAAGCACTTTCAGCAGGCAAAAATGATACTGGAAAATATCCCCAACCCAGACCATGAGGTAAGACTGGGTTCATTATAATTCTAGGGGGCAGAAAACAGATCCCTTACTATGAGATGAAAGCCAACTATAATAATCAACTTTATAGTGTTAGTAAACAGAGCCTGTCATGTTTTTTGCCAATTTAATTTTTTTTTATGCATTTAAAAAATTTTTTCGGTACCGGGGATCGAACTCACAACTACACACTTACAAGGCAGATGCTTATGCCACTGAGCTAAATCCCTGGCCCACCAATTTAATTTTGTTAAATATTAATTTTCAAAATTAATATGACCAGTTATCACAAGAAGATTTTCCACTTGACTACTTAAGGCTGTTGTTTTTTAAAGACGTTGAGATATCTAAATCTTTTTTTTTTTTTGGTACTGGGGAGGGGTGGTGTGCCAGGATCTGTTAAAAAGCACAGGTGCTTAGGCTCAGCAGTGCTGCTTCTTGGGCCATATCTTGTAGATCGTATGCACATATAGGAAGTGAAGGAAAGTGTGAATCCTGCCCCAGGATTTCTAGCAAAAGTGAGAGAAATGTTAGTGTGCCTCTGCAGGGGTCTGCAGAGTGAATCGTGCTATGCCTTCCGTGGAAGGCTGTAGTCTTCAGGAGAAAGAGCTTTATGTGCCATAGTGGAATGCTTTTCAGGACTTCAGAGTTTAAAAAGAAGGCACCGTAGAGTGTTTAGTGTACCGCCATTTCAGTCAAAGAGGGTCCAGGAAGACTACTAGTGTTTTCTTAGAGGAGAGTATATCTGTGGAAAGATACATGATTATTGATTAAGTGTTTGCTTCTTGGGAGGAGAGCTGGGTGTCTTAGAGAAGTGAGACTTTTTAAAAAACATTCCACCTTCTAAATGAAGTGATAATATGAATTTAAAGGTGCCCATAATAAATGATGTATTTTATTATTAATAATATGATGTTATTTATTATTGAACACCTATTATATCTCAAGCAAAAAATAAAGACTAAAATCCTAACCCTTATGGGGAGGGATAAAGAGGGGATGCTAGACTATAGGCAGGAAAGAAGTAAATTATATCATATATTAGAAGAACATGATAGAAAAATCAAACTGAGGTTGGCGATAAATGCTATGTTTTTAGTGGTGGTATGGCACATGGATGGAAGTGTCCTGCCACTGGCAAAATCCCAGGTCATGGGCATTTGTAAATACAGTAGCTTTTAAGAGAATCTTTGAAGGCAAAGAAGCAAATCTTCCCATAGAAAGCTGAGGAAGGAGTGTCTCTAGAGCATTTGAAGCACTGTGTGACTGGGATGGGAAAACAAACAGGTGCGCTGTGGAGAGGGGTTAAGTAGAGGAGATTTTTAAGGCATCAGTTTGGCCCTGTGCTGAAAATAGACTGTAGTAGGATAAGACGTAGTGTCCAGAGAGTCAGTCCTGGAGTGGACCATGGCAGTGATCCAGGTGAGAGGTGTGGCAGTGGAGGGCATGCACAGTGATTGCTCTTTCTCTGTGTCTTAAGATCCAGCCTTTGGGGCTACTGCTGGGTCAGATGTGGGATGTTAGCAGAAGAGAGAGTCAAGGAGGCCATGAGAGTTTTTGGCCTCCGCAGCTGGACAGACTGATTCATGTAGACAAGGCTGCCAGTGAAGCAGGAGCAGGGGCCAGGCAGATTTGGATGAGCAAATTTAAGGTGCTCATTAGACACACACTTAAGGCAGCTGAGTCTACCTGGAGTTGAGAAGCAACTGATCCTGAACTTGTGTTTCTAAAGAGGTCAGTAAGAGGGCAGCAGTGGGGACTTCCTTGATTGCTCTCTTAAGACAGCCAGCATCCCATTCCATTGCTACTCCTGTCCAAGGAAACCATTTAGATTAGTGCTAGTCAAAAGTCATGGTAATCAAAGAACACAAATACCTGTAGGCATGGTTTTCAGCTCTTACTGCAGTCATTCATCACTTCAGGACAAGACTGTTGACAAATGCATTGTAGGCAAAGCCGTTGCTGTGTAAACATACCACACTTATACAGACTAAGGGGACGTGTCCCCCAGGACCACTGTCAAAGTGCTACCCATGTGTCTGTGGTTGACCAGAGCTCACTGTACAGCACAGTCCTCACAACAGAGCTCTGTGGGGCATGCAAAGTGTCTCCGTTCTACGCATGAAGACACTGGCAGGGTTCGCAGCTAGTCATTGGCAAAGCTGCGGTCTGCAAACACACAGCCTGACCCCATGTCTGTGCTCTGAGCATGCCCTCCACTGCCTTTGCAGGACGCAGCGGCTAAAGTTCTTCTGTGTCCAGGAGAATAAGACACAAGAGCCCTTTTCTGTTTGTTAGCAAGTGCTTATTATTTTAGTTTGCCTTTATTAAATTCAGCACTTCCTCTATGTCACGTTCCCACTTGTATCTGTAAATAGAAAGAAAATTTGACTGAGTTTTCTGTGATAGTAATTTAATGTTTGTGTTCTAGATCAATAGAATTTTAAAGGTCGCCAAACCCAATTTTGTGGTTATGAAGTTGTTGGCAGGAGGACACAAAAAGGAGTCAAAGGTAAATACACTGTTGGGAAATCAATCAATAAAATGTTTTCAATGAGATACATAATTATTATAGAAAAAGTTAAGACACTGCACAAAAATCATTCTAAACATTTACTACTATTTTGCCACAAGTCATGTATTTTGTGACTTAAAATTTCTATCTGCCCCAACTCAGGAGGAAAAATAAAATGTGCAAAAAAACAATGGGAGAACTTTGAGATATTTAACTGTCAGCTAACTCTGGGAAGCTGAGTCCCTCAATAAGTAAAGCCTTCTTGTATAGTGTCTCAAAAGATGGGAGCGTGTGGGTTTTCCTTGGTCAGGTGATTTCAGCTGGGTGATGGCAGCCTGTTAGCTAACGAGCAAGCCCTCCCTTGTGCCTTGCGGAGGCTGCCTGGGAGCCCCTTCCATCCAGCCAGCCTGTTGGTGTTTCCTGTCCTCTGGCTGGCGCCTGCCCTGCCCTCCTTTACTAAGTCAAGTTTTATTGTCTATGGAAGCTAAAAAAAAATGCCATTGCCTGATTTAACTTGAGCTTTTTCTATAATGTAAGTCCATTTTCCTTTATTATCTATTCCTTGGGAGGTAGAAAACAGACAGTGTGTATATTTTCTGATGACCTTCATAAACTCAAATAAGTCGGTTGCTTTTTTCCTCCAGGTTAGTTCCTGGCTATTTCTTGTCATTCAGTCATTTTGTTTGTTTGTTTTGCTTTTTTTTTTTTTTTTTTTTTTTTTTTTTTTTTTTTTTTTTTTTTTTTTTTTTTTTTTTTCTTGGTTTGTTTTGAGATAGGGTCTATGTAGTCCAGGCTGGTTTTCAACTCACTATGTAATCTAGAGTGGCCTCAAACTTACGGTGATCCTCCTGCCTGAGCCTCTCCTGCTAGGATTATAGGCAGTATCACCACGCCTGGCTAAATAAACTTTTAAATCTCTTGTGCTGCTGTGTTTTGAAAAACACAAAAAAACTTTTTAAATAGTGCTTGCATGATTACTTGTAGATACATTAATTGACCTTCTGATTTTCTTTACAGGTTCCTCCCGAATTTGATTTCTCTATTCACAAATATTTTCCTGTTGTGAAGCTTGTTTGAGAGAGACTGAAAACATTACCACACAGAGATAGAATCTGCTTTCAGGTTCTACTCTTAGAGGGCACAGCCATCAGTCTCACCGCACAACCTGAAGTGAAATGGATGTCTGGGGTGACAGCCCATGTAAAGAATATGACGTGAATGAAAACTGCTGTTTTAAAGTGCTTTATTATGTTCCGTGGATGAAACTGGTCTTACTGAATGATTTGATGAATGTTATATGGTTTTATTACAGATTTAATCATAAATCATTTTTTATGAATGAGTGAAAACAGTGTTTGTAAAGGCTAATAAATTTCTTGACAAAAAAATGAACTGCTGGAGATGAGAGACAGTACCACTTGAAACATAGTAAGAACTGAAGCTATTTGCTCTTCGTTTAGTAGTTCAGAATTATCCAAAAGGTTTTTAAATCATGGGATTCGTTAAACTCTCAGATTTTTTGGTGAGATACATTTTAAAGCATTTTTGGGGCGCTCTGAGCTATGAAAGGAGTCCAACAGATTTTTTAAAATCTTTTGTTACCTTTGGCATATTTTAAAGAGTGAGCATTGTCTGCTGGTGATGCAGAAAAGGTAGGGAATGTCTGGCCTTGCACGTGGTATCTTTTTTCTTTCCTTCATCTTCACTTCAGTCCACGAAATGTGCTCAGGTGGGAGGTCTGTTAGTACCCTCTGACTCAAACACTGCTTCAGCCCACCTGTCCCTTCTGCTTTGTTTTCTGGAGGAATAGTACTGCTTGAATGAGGTACACTGGCTTAAGCTGGCTTTCAGTTTTTATCATAAGGTTTCTGAGCTTTAAATATTTTAACTGATATGCCACCTTCTGCTTCGTTTTGATGATATAGATCCAACCTGTGTATACTAAGCAAATGTTTGACCAGTGAGCTGCATCTCTAGCTCCTTGACATCGTTCTTGAAAACATAGTGTTCAGACTTCTTCCTGAAAATAACTGAAGCAGCTAACCTGATGGTGCCTGCCACAGTGAAAGAAGATGGTAGGGTAAGGGTGTTCCCAACCCGCCCTTCCGTGAAGCAAATGCCTGGCTTCCTTCCAAGTGGCAACACCTGTCTTAACCAGGACCCTCTCACGGGCAGCCTGAGATTTTGCAAGTCTTAGAGAAAAATCTACAACAGTAACTTGAGCTAGGAAGAAGAAATAAAGCTTACACTTACTGAGAAGGAAAACCGCACTGTCAGTGACTGGTGCTTTCTAAATGCGGAACACAGAAAACGGTAGAGGAATGATAGGAAATAGGCAATAGGAGAAACCATCAAAAGAAGCAGCAAAGAAGACAGTACAAAAAGCATTGACATTCTGAAGTAACCAGAAAGGCCCTGAGGCAAGTTAGGAAGCTGAGAAATCATTCCTCCTTCTCTGGGGGCCAAGATGTGAAACCTAAAGTACATACTCTTCAAAGCAGATAATGACTTAAGCCACCTATAGGGCTCAGTGCAGTTGGGGTGGCGCTTCTTAGCTACAGTTTTGATTCAGTTACCTGCTGCAGGTGACCGTTAGTGAGCAGTGGTGTGTAATTAAGAACATGTGTTTTCTTTTTGAAGTGGGTCTTGCTACTGTTAACTCATCAGCTAAAAAGCAGATTAGTGTATGTTACTGATAGAATCATGTGTTTTCCTTTAGCTAGCTTTTCAAGTGTTGTTTCTTACAGCAGATTTATAGTCAGAAAAAATACAGTGTGATCAACCCCAGTTGTCAGCTCCAAGCATGAACTTTCCACTACTTAAACAGCAAAGTTTGAAGAAAACCCAACTTGAAAAAATCTGTACAGCAGTCAGCACAGACACAAAAGGGTGACGCTGCAGTCTGAGTGCCGCTCTCACCCAGACAACATATTTGTCACTATGCTTTTTTTGTGTGTGTGCTTTATTTGCATAAAATACAGTAACCATGGCTCCAAAGAAAGTTACTGATAGCAGTAAAGTTGAGAGGAAAACACTTGAGAGCCATGATAAAGAAATCCTTGTGAGGTGTATTACAGTCCTGGGAAAATGAATTTACAAGTGTAATTTTGGGCCTCAGAACCAACTATTTGGTTTTCTGTTATTAAGGAAAAATAGTTCAGTTCTCGAACTTTTCGATGTTTGAATATGAGCTTGGAACAAATTGAGTTCAACGACCAAGTTGTCACTGTAGTTACTTCTTTACAACATTTTAAAACATCTACCACCTAAGATACGAAAAACAAAAAAAAGGAGGATAATGTGTCCCCCCCCTCCCCCGAGTTGTGCTCTTAGAAAAATACAGAAAAGCAAATACACAGGTAAAGTGCAGCACTGGGTGCTGGTTGCTGCAGTCTGGATCGGTAGTGCCAAACTGATGGCATGAGTGTCACCGTGTTTTCAAGACAAAAGATGTTAATGTATGAGTTTTTTCTAAACTGAAACCTCAATATTCAAGTATAACTGCAGTGTCAGCATTTTACAGTAGGTAAGTGGGTTTTGGGCTCTGGCCTCTTAAGAGTTTGCCATCACTGATCTATATCTTTAATGTCCCCCAAAGTCCATTTGTTGGCTTTGCCACCGTTGGTGGTGCTACTAGGAGGAAGCTGGGTCACTAGGGGTGTGCTCTTGGGACCTGGGATCCTCACCCCTTCTTGTCATTTCTGACTGCTGTAAGGTGAACAAAACCTCCCTGTCACGCTCCTGCCATGATGTATTCCACTGAATGCCAATCCAAAACAACAGGGCCAAACAACCACGTGCTGTACAGGAAACCCTTCACTCCTTTTAAGTTGATTATCTCAGGTATTTCATTACAGTAACAGAAAGCTAAGCGTGAGTATAGGAGAACCGTGTCATACTGAACGGTACAGAGAAAGTCACTGTCTCCCTGAGTCCTGAAGGTTTGAGAGGTATTGGCTGTTCAAGGCATCCTAGATGGGGGAATAGATGTATGCAGACCCAGAAGCCAAAAGCCAGGCCAAAGGATCTGAATTTCATTCTGCTAGTGCTTCAATGCAGGGAACTGATGGGCTCAACTCATACCTGCTTGCCTGTGATCGGCTCAGGGCAGGGCCGGGCTAGAGCAGGGATGCCAGTGAGAGTGTTCTCAGTGACAGTTATGGCCAAGAGGGCAGGTAGAGAAATGGATGGAATCAAATGTTTTAGTACAGCAAACAGGAGTAGTTAATGAGGAGGTGGGTTTACTGTGTAGAAATCGACGATGCAGTTTTTTGGCTTTGGCAACTGGACAAGGTGTCCTTTGCTTATGTAGGGTATGAAGATCATCTTGGCTCCGCGTTCTTGGACATCCTGGCGGAGACGGCAGATGCTACAGTCCAAGGTGGAGATACATGGAGGACTGAGTGGTTTTAGGTGTAGAAATCAAAGCTTTGTGTGGGGTTGTACAGTTGCACAGAAATGGTGCCAAGGCCTGATAGGGCTCCCAAGAAGTATGCTGGAGATGGCCCAGGTGTAAAAAGTGGGCCAGGGAAGAGGGAGGCTGCTGAGGGACAGGCATGGGCTACCACTGTGTGTGTAAGTTTGTCAGTTCACCGTTTCACAGCTTTCTGGCTAACACTATAAATACTGGTCAGAGCCCCCTCTTTGAAACATTTATAGAGGCATCTGCCTGCCTTCTTCCTTTCCTGACTGCTTCCAGTCACTGGAAAAGCCTGCAGGGGACTTAAGAGGAAAATGAACAGAATGCACAGCCACAGGACCAGGAACAACAGCCTAAGTGGGCCCACTGCACTGGGTACGTACAGGTTGCTGGTGACATCTGAGCACTCTTTGCTGACATGGAGCAGAGGCTAAAAAGTCCCATGAAGCAGAGTGAAGCGATGGAGGTGGTGAATGAATTCCTGTGCGAGTGTTGGGCTGGCCTGGTGCTGAAAGAGTGTGACGTGAACCTGCTCACAGTGTAAACCTGGTCTACCAGGAGCCCTGCTGTGGCTCCCTCTGCCCCTGGCTTCTCACACTGCTGCCTCATTGCTTCAGCCTCTTGTGGCCACTTTGCTGGCATCCTTTGCATTTTAGCTTAAGTGCCCCTCCCAGGGAAGGTCATGCTTGGGGGGGAGGGGTCATGCTTCCTAAACACATCCAGAATGGTCTTTTATCTTCCAGACCATAGCATAAACTTGAGGAAAGGGACTTCATCTTGCTAGGACTTGATCCACTATGAGGTGAGTCACAGACACCTGCTCACTCCAGGGTGTGTAGATGTCTTCAAAGATGTAAAAACATATCTTAATGGCAGTGAGCAATGCAAGGTGGAAACAGAGAAGCTAAAACAAAGTCCTTAGGAACTTGGAAACTAGGAGAGGAGTAACCCTGTGGTAAGAGAAGGTTTCTGGAGGTCTGGCAAAGTAGAATCTGATGAAGAAGGGTCAATCTGATATATGCAATAGGTGTCTAAATTCAAGTTGGTGTATCAGAGTTAAGTTCATTCCTCTGCACTGTCTTAGTGGATGGTGTAGTTACTAGTGCAGCCATTCTGTGGACTAGAAGCAGTACCTGCACTTCTGTTTAAAATTCAAACATTAGTTAACATTCCAGGACAAGTGTGGTGCTTTTGTTTAAGCACAGACATGGCCTCTGTTAACTCCTGGAATAATTTAAAATGAGCCCCTCTCACATCACCAGAGCAAGAAGACTGTTAGATGGTTCTTTATAGGAGGAAATGCGGCTGCAGACTGAGTTCACAGGACTACTCTAGAAAGTGATACGCTGACAGCAGCGGTTTTAGAGCTGTAACGTGCTGGTGAGTTTTCTGGTTGGGAAGGTAGCTTGGCAGTGAGGGTGTCTGGCATGTACAGAGCCTTGAGTTGGATGCCCCCCCCAACACACATGGAAGTGCATGTTTCCTTCCTGACAGAGGCAGACATGATTGATTAATCACCCTGGAGGCCGCGCTACTGTCATCCTGCTCCATCTCTGCGAGACAAGTGAGTAAAGCTCAAGTTTCCACCCAGACTCTCCCCAGGGCTCCAGCACCTCCTTAAAGGCTGTGATAGCAACATAGCTAACTTTTATTTATACTGATATCCTCTCTCATCCCAGAAAAGATCTAAGACAAACCAGTTTCTATCCACAATGGTGACTCTTTAGGAATCTCATAAGGTATGAAGGGAAAATAAAAGCTGTTGAAAGTTTTAAAAGTTGAACAGAGTACTTTATTTCTCAGCAGCTTTACGCACATTAAACATGAGGTGAATACTTCAACTGAGAAAGCATGAGACTTCACGTCAGCCCTAAGACTGAGGACACAAGGGAGAGTGAAAAAGAACTGGGACAAAACCTACTTAGATACGTCCATACTTTCTTCAGCTGCCTTTTCAGGGTGGACAAGCTAAATCTTAGACTGGATAAACATGTTTGGAGTCACACACATATGAACACACACACAGGCCTGTCTGTGTGGACCCTGCAGCTAGATGCTCCTGGCTTTCTGGGCCTCATTATCCACTCTGGAAAAGGGCGCTAACCAGTGTGACTCAGGTGGCAAGAGCCTGTTTACCATCAGTATGAAGAATCAAGTCAAACCTAATTGTAATTATCACTGGGCTATGACTCACAATCAGCATTTCAAAATTAACAACCTTTGATTTTTGAATCAATTTCCTGAGTCATTTACCAGAGCCAAGTGTGCAAGGATAAACAGCACAGCATTTCTCTTGCCTTTGTGGATGTCCCCATTTTGTAACACTATAGATCCTTCAGCCTCAAGCAGCTTCGTCCTCTTACTCTGGCAGGAGGCACAGGCCTGTCCTGCGGTGGGGGCGCTGGAGCCAGCTGTTTCGGCCCGTTGTCAGAAGTCTAGCTCAGTCATTGCTCCTCTTGGTAAGGTTCGTGTATTGACAGAAGGTTTTGTTCTACCCACACATAGACCACAAACATTTCGAATTACAGATCAGTAGTGTTTTATACATGAAGAACGACGAGGCTCGATGGCACAAAAGTAGTCTTTTTAAACTGACCCAAGCAGCTCTGTATTCAGGTTTAAACTGCTGCTGCTGTGTCTGTCCACAGTGTTCCAGGCTGGGGTGGTCAGAACCAGGAGTGCGTGGGGGCATCAGCCCGTCACTCGGGACAGAGTGACAACAGGCAGGCACCAGCAGGTGCAGCCTGTGTAGAGGACCCGGCCAGACAGACCTGCACAGCCCACCTGCTTCCTGGCAGGTGGCTCCTACAGGCTTTTTTTTTTTTTTAAAAAACACATATTCCAGAATAAAGAAGCTCCACTGCTGCCATACTGGAAGGAGAACTTTCTATTTGTGACCATCTCATGACACCTATTACCAAAAAGGCTTGACAAACTCTGGCATCCTATGACAGACAAAAAGTGCCCCCGAAAAACTGTCCCAGTTTCCTGAGACAGTCCCAGTTAAGTACACACTAACCCCATACAGTCATCTCGAAGGCTACATTTGAGTTAGTCCATTTCGCAGCTTTGGGAACTCGCTCACTCATGCGTGGTCTGCAGTGATCCATTCAGTCCTGACACGAAGTACACAACACCACTTTGATTCAGAGCGTATGATTCCGCCTTTCACGCTGATCAAATAAATTTATGATGTGTCTCTTCTCAGCATTAAAAACTAAAAAGGAAAAAAAAGCTGTATAGTATTCCAGTATCTAATATTTTGAGAAACCAGCCTAGGCAGGTCCCATTTTTCCTGAGTTTCTGGAGACTATCATAAAAAGGACTGTATTACCCATAGCAACACAAATTTAGCAAAAGCTCAGATACCCAAGGGCATGGTAACTGTTTAAAACCAGGACATAAGAGACCTGCCATGCCGCTGTCCTAGTGCGTGCTGGAGATGTACACACTGCCTCTTCACACAGAGGATGTAAAAGACACGTCACAAATAAAAGCTGAACCCAGTGTAACTACTGCACGGTAAAAAGTTAATTTAATTAAATGACTGTTAAAATTATTAGCGTCTTATCATAGTTGGAGTCAACGCCCTTTTTATCTTACTTCCCTAAAGCAAGTAAGGTCTTAATAATGGTGAAGCTGTTGCTGATGACACTTCCTCACCTTAAAACGATCTTAAATGAGCTGACAGAACCTTTGCCTTTCCTTGCCACCACCTCACTTTGTTTAAAACTCTGCACAGTCAGTCCCTCGGGAGGGCACCTGAGAGGAGGGGATAAAGAGCAAGGATTCGGGTCCAGCATGGTGGTGTCGCCTTGTAATCCCAGCACTCAGGAGGCTGAGGCAGGAGGACTGCCACAAGTCCAAGGCCAGCCTGAACTACATAGCTCAAGACCAGCCCAGACCATTCAGTGAGACCCTACATCAAAAAAAAAGGACCGACAAAGATGGGAGGCCTCACTGCAAAGCCAAGGGTGTAGCAGGCCACTGGGCCACTCCTGGGACAGGATGGCCAAGCCAGAGCAGAGATGACGAAACCTGCGTCCAGATGGCACAGGTGGTGACTGGGGGAGTCAGTGTTGCTCAAGGAGCAGAAAGGAGATGCTCAGCCTCCCTGCAACTGTGTACCCTTTGCTTCCAGAAGAACTGCTTGGGTAGTCTGTGTATACAAGTTAAAAACCGCCGGAGGACTTTCTAGACACTAAGCAACTCTGACATCCTAGATAAGTACAAGATACATCCTCAAGAACACACTGTTCAATCAGACAATTCCAACAGGGTCACTATGGAAATGACCAAGTTGATAGAAGATGAGAGATAAGTACAGAATGGCTCAGGATTAAGGGACGTGAAAGAGGTACAACACAAGGCAGTCCCAGACAGAGAAGGGAGATTAGGCAGGCACTGCCCAAAGCTGAGTAAAGTCAGTATGTTAGCTGCATTATGAGAATTTATTTGGAGAAATGTACTACAGTGATATATGTTAAGGTAGTAACATTTGGTTTTGGTTTTTTGTTTGTTGGAGTTTTATTTTGCGGTACCGGGGATTGAACTCATGACCTCGCACTTGCCAGGCAGGCGCTTATGCCGCTGAGCTAAATCCCCGGCCCCTTAAGGTGGTAACATTTGAGGAACCTAGCTGAAGGGTATATGGAAATTCCTTTTATTCCCTGAAAATCTAAATGGTTTGAAAATGATAAGTTAAATTTAGCAAAATCAATATTAAAACTAATGCATTGCTCACAATAGTAATGAAAGTCATCAGCTCCCGCTGGTAATCATTAAGCATCAAAGCTAGTTCTGACCCTGAGGGTTTCTGCAGAAGCCTCAAGATGTTCTCCCCTCACACTTTCCTGACGTGGGGTCCCACCAACGTGGGGAGTGAGCATGGAGCAGCCACAGAAAGCTGCGACCTCGCAGTAACAGCACAAAAACCTGGGACACAGACAGGTGAGCAGGGAAGCTGGGTGCAGACAGGACTGCAGCTTTGGGAGAATTCACAGGCCCGGAATCCCAGCAGCAAACGCGCATTTCCTCTAAGGAGGCTGTGAGTCTGCGAAAGCTGCCTGCTGCTGGACTGAACTGTACTCTCCTATCAGTGGCTTCTGGGCACACCAGGGGCTCACAGCTAGAAACCACACAAGGAGACAAGGTGTTAGCGGGGGGCTGCAGGGACAGTAATCACCTCATGTGGCAAAGCAAATGTGGCAGGTAGTCTGGAAGAAAAAGTTGGTGAACTAAACTTTGTTTTTGAGGAAATCCTCTGACTCCATCTCAGAAAGGCAGAAATAGAAAATATGGAAAAAGTACAGAAAACAATAATATCGGAAGATAATCTGAGTTCAGGAGGGGGTCAAGGCAGACTTGGTACCACGCCTGTAATCCTATCTCTTGGGAGGCTGAGGCAGGAGAATCACAAGTTTAAGATCAGACTGGGATACACAGCAAGACACAGACTCAAAACAATTAAAACCGACGTAGCTCTCTAGCAGAGTGCCTGAGTTCAGCCCTCAGAGCCCCAGCCCCAAAAAGAAAGCATTATTCAAAGAGCCACCAGCTGAGCTTTTGCAGGGAGGCTAGCTTCACCAGGGGCGACCCAGCCATTCTGTTAGCTCTCAATGTCACTGAAAACAAACTCTCCAGCGCTCACCTAAGCCCACAACTTTTACTCTCAAAACCTAAATAAAACACTGTGCTTGAAATGACTGTTAACTGACTGGACCAAGGGAAAGCCCCCTGCCACCACCGCTGCTAGTACCATTTAAGTTTCTGTCACTCCCAGCAAGGGCTGCCTGCTTGTCTGTCTCAGATTCTGCCTCGTTTTCATCCATGTTGTAGCTGTCATCGTCTCCTGTCTTCTGGTTTCCACCTGTGAAATCAGAGTATAAGCTACATGGTCTCTCTCCCGATGCCACAGCGACATCCGCGCCCAGGTTCTAGGGGTGACCGCAGCAGTCCAACTTCATTACTCCAGGAGTGAATTTGAATGTATATAAAGCATGGCCCTGGGGACTGGGGTGCAGCTCAGGGCTAAGGTGTTTGCCTAGCATGCATGAGGCCCGGGTTCAATCCTCAGCAACCCCCACCCCACAAAAGGGACAGGGGGCTGGGGGCCTGTCTGTAATTCTGGTAGCTGTAGGAGGCTGAACAGGAGATCACATGGAACCAGGAGTCAGGACGAGCCGGGCAACACTGCAAGACCACATCTCCTGCCCAAACGGCCCAACTTAGGCCAGAGATGAGGAAAGCATTCCTTGGAATGGAGTCACTACTGTGACCGAGAAAGAACAGCGCTGTCCTGTGGAGGATGGGCCCCTGCTTTCACCCCCGGAGGAAGAGCAACCAAAAAAGGAGGTCCACTCCCAGGGCGCAAACACTTTACACAGGTATACAGGAAGGTGAGCAAAGGCGTGTGAGGAGAAACACGGGGACGTCTGCTGCAGGCCTGTGTCAGGGCAGCCCCTGCGGACCGGCACCCAGGGCTCTGTCTCCCCAGGGCAGCCTTTGCCGTCCACCCGGTGCTGGCACCAATGCTCCAGGCGCGGCCCCAGTCCTCCCGCTGTGTGCGGTAAGGAGCCTTCTTCCAGAGGCAATACCAAGGAAATGAGATGGAAACCAGATTGGGATGCCTTCCCCTGAGTTATGTGTCCTGCCCATCACAGGATAGATGTCAGTCATGTCCCCCTAAGCACTCTTGGCTCGGGGTGGGATGGAAATTTCTACATCTTTAAGGCCTGGAAATATGTTCCAGAATATTATGTTGATCTCATATTTCCACTCTTTCTTTAAAAGGAAAAAACCGAAAGAAACATAAAAAGATGGGTCTCGTGTGCCTCGCTCCCTCGGGGCTCACCGCACACTGACCCCTCACCTCCCCAGTCTCTCCTCCCCTCCACTGGCCAAGCTCGCAGGTGCGCCCCGCAGCAGCAGGCGGAGGCGGACAGTAGCGAGGGCAGGGCAGCCGGCTGGGCACTCCCCTGCTGCCGGACCCTGTGCCCTCAGGGTCCCCGCGACGGCGTGACTGAGTGCCGCTTCTGAAACCAAGGGCTCAGTGTGCACTGCCCTTCCTGTCGCCTCTGGCGGATCCAGGAGACGGAAGACCGCCAGGCGGCGTCTGCCGAAACCCGCGCACGCGCAGGTCGGGGCTGCAGAGGGCGCGCACCCACCTTCCTTGGCAGCAGCCGGCTCCTCCCGCCCTCCAAGGATAACGAACTGGTCCCGCTCTGGTTCTTCTGGCTCCCTGTTTTCTGGGTTCGACGACAGGACAGCCGGCATCTGTACGGTGCGGCCACCATCTCCCGCTCCCCCGGGGCCTCTGCCGGCCGCGGCTGTGTCCTTTGCAGCCCGCCCTCGGCCGGGCTCCCTGGGCAGCCCGCCCCCGGCTCTCCGGGCCTCCTCTTCACTCACGCCCTGGATCTCGTTGGTTTCCTCTGCACAGAACATGGTTAGCTGGGACCTCGCTGACGTCATCGCGATTAAAAAGTACCTGTGCTACTCGATTCCCAGGGTGCTTCCAAGGGGTGGGGAGGAGCAGAAGGGCTTATTTTGTAATCACAGCAGCAGAGCACAGGCTTTTATGTGGCAGCTCATCCTCACAGTGAGGAAGTGAGAAGCAGCTTCGTAAACAAGGGGTTTAGCTCAGTGGCGCAAGTGCCTGCTAGGCAAGCGCGAGGTGCGAGTTCAATTGCCGGTCCCAAAAAAAGAAAAAGAAGAAAGTAATTTTAACAACCTCCAAGTGGAGGCAAGCGCCCTCTGTCTGGGACAGGTCACCTCTGTTCCCACTGACAGGAACGTGGACAGGCCTCAGGCCATTCCTGGTGCCCCATCTCCGAGCTGCGTGTCCCGGGATGCACACACAGCCTCCCAGGATGTGAGGGGCAGCAGCGCACAGCGCCACTCCCTGCTGGAGAGGGGTGAAAGAAACTGCCAGGCTTTCCTTACCTTTCTTACCTTGTTCCTTCAAATCCGAAACCACCTCAGCAAGGGGCTCTGGTGTCTGGGGCTTATCCTTGTTGGACGCGTTTCCCTTGGCTTGTGGCACTGTGGCCTGTGGCAAGCCTGCCCCCTGCAGTCTGGGCTGTGACTCGCTGGGAGCCTGGAGCTGAAACAGGACAGGATGTGTGAGGCCTGCGCGACAGGCCAGAAAGAAGGGCTCCGGACAAGAAAGAAATGCAGGGTCTGCCCTGACGGTGCCTCGGCCTGGGGTGTGAGTCAGAGGGCTTGGGGTCACGCACAGGCCTCCTGGAAAGAGCTCGGAATATAAACCCTCAAGCTTCTAGTAATAGCAAGGGGAAAGGAATCTAAAACAGGCCAGAGCACTCTTCCCTGGAAGAAAGTCCTCCCTCAACTACCTGAGCACCCTCAGAGGCCAGCTGACTCGGGGAGAGGAAGCACCACATCCCATTTTAGCCCTCTCACCCCACTGAGGGGTCTGAGAGCTGAGAAGCAATGTAGAGTCCATGGCTCCTGGGCACAGGCTAACCACACAGACCCCCTCACCACACCTTAGTGACACATGACCAGAGGCCTGCATGAGCAGTTCCCTTATCCACCAAGGACACTGTGTCACTGTGAGGCAAGAATGAAAGCACATGTTACAAGACCAAGACCAATGGGCATAGTGGTGTACTTGGGAGGCTGAGGCAGGAGGCCTAGCATGAGTTTGAGGCCAGCCTGGGCTACACAGTGAATTCAAGGCCAGCCTGACCTGTATGGGCTAGGCTGTAGCTCAGAGTAAAAGCCCTGGTTTCAGTTGATTATGGCTTGTATCTAGATGTCCCCCCCAAAGCCTCATGTAGTCGTGGTGGGGCTTTTCAGGGGTGACTGGATTAGGATGTGTGATGCTGGTCACTTGTCATTTGCTGCTTCTGTTGCCTTTTGTTTGCCATAAACTGTTTCTGATGCCACTCTACCTTGGAGCCAGTTTATTACAGGCTGAAACCTCTACAATCTGTGAGCCAAAATAAACCTTTCTTCTTTAACTCTGGGTGTCAGCTATTTTGTCTCAGCAAGGAGAAAAGTAATTAAGACAGAATTGGGTACCAGAGAAGCAGGATCATTCCTGTAACTGTACCTGACCTTGTGGTTCAGGGGCCTTTGGGAAGAGTTAGGAAAGGTCTAGAGATGTAGTAAAGCAGCAGCCCTGGAATGCCTTAAACTGTACTTCACAGGGGATTCTGGTCAGAACTCAGAAGACCAGCATGCTGCAGGTGAGGACCAGGCTCAGGCAGTTTCTGTTATGAAGGACTGCACAGGCTGTTGGACTCCAAACCATGGGTGTTATGCTTTGGGAGAAAGTGTGTCTGCATTTTGCTCATGTCTAGAGTATCTGCCTGACACTGAGATTATGGGCAGCAGACTGATCTTGCAGAAGAAATTTCAAGACAGTCTAATGTTGAAGTAGTAGCATGAGTACTATTTAGCCAGATGTATGTTGAAAATCAAGAGCAAAGAACCCAGCAGAATGATTTAAAATATTTTGAGTTTGACCAGAAAAGGAAGCTCCAGTAAAGCTGTAGATTGCAAAGATAGAGCAGAGGAGACCTTGGATGTTGAGAAGGAACAGGACAAGATTGCCTGAACTACCAGGACCCCACCCCTTGCAGCCTTAAAATTGTAAAAGTCAAAAGACTTTGAGAAGAGAGCCCCAGAGCACCATGTTCCAGAATGGCAGCAACCTAAGGAGGTTCTTCCTTGGGATTTGCTTCATAGGCACCAGACCCCTACAGCCAAGAGAGATGGAAGCCTGGCTACTGCTCCAGCTGCCAGCAGACACTGGCATTACCATGTGGTGCTGATTTTAGGTACATGCAGAATGCAAGAGTTGTGAGGTTAGGAAGGCTTCCACTCAGATTTCAGAAGAAGACCTAGTAGGCCAGGCAGTGTGCCTCTGAGAGGACAGTATGTAAAGCAGTAAGTGTTCAGCTGAAGGTGCATTAGAGACCCCAAAAATTTGGAGAGGCCAGGAACAGGTCATCTGAGGAAAACTTCAAAGAAGTAAAGCCTGTCCCAGCAAGAAGCCATGGAAGCTACAACTACCCACAGTGCCCTAGGGGTGCAGCCACCCAAGCCCTTTGGAGTTCATATTTTGTCAGATTGCTGGGAATGCTGGACATGGAACTTAAAGTTTGCACTGCTGGATTTTGGTCTTGCTTGGTTCCCATTCCATTGTACCTCCCTATTTGTACCTTTTGGAATGATAATGTTTATCTTGTGCCATTGTATGGTGAAGTGTTTAACTTTCTTTGCATTTGTATAGGGCCTCACAGCTAAGAGTTTGCCTTAAATCTCAGAGAAGACTTTGCACCTGGACTTTTCAGCAATGCTGAAACTGTTAAGACTCTGGCAACTCTTGGAGATGGACTAAATGCTTTTTTGCATAAAGTGATGTGAATGAGTCTTTGGTGGGCTGGAGGTGAAATGTTATGGCTTGTCTGGATGTCCCCTAAAGACTCATGTGATCATAAGAGGGGCTTTTCAGAGGTGGCTGGATCTACGTTGTGTGCTGCTGGGACCAAGGGATGATGCTGAGATTGATTCATGGTGAGATGCTAGAATTCAAGTTGCCCTTCCCTGGCTATGAGTGCTACCTGTCCTGGGCACGGGTAGTCTGGATAGAATATAAGGGACGAAAGAGGATGGCTGCTTGTCACTTGCTGCTTTGCTTCTTCACTACTATGCTGTCTTCTGCCCACCACAAACTGTTTCTTCTCTGCAGTGCCCCTCTGCCAACCTGCCTTGCATTCAGCCAACTATGAACAGAAACCTCTATGAACCATGAGCTAAATAAACCTTTTGTCCTTAAACTCTAAGTGTTGGGTATTTGGTCTCAGCAATGAGAAAAGTAACTAAGATAAATCTACAATCACCCCACCCCAAATAGCACCAATGATAAATACATATCATTTGTTTATATGTGCTTATGGATATAACATATTAACCTGTTTGGTATGTTTATCTGTAAGTGAAATGAATGACAGCAGTGATGCCTCATGTGAGGTAGGAGAAAGTGTTCTTCCACTGTTATAAAGCCTCGTGTGGTCTGTGAAGTAGTACAGTGCTGTCTGAAAATAGCTATGAATAGTTGTAAAAGAATACTGCAAACTCTAGGTCCATCATTTATATAGTCAAAGATGAATATATATAACTGGTATGACAAGAAAGGAGAGAAAATGGAATTACATATAATGCTCAGCTAAAACTTATAAAAGGTAGAACACATGAAAGACAGTAACAAAGATGGGGCAACAAATAGAAATAACTTCAAAATGCGTAGATAGTAATCCAATTTCTGTCATCCTAGAACAGCAGAACACACATTCTTCTCAAGCACACAGAGAACATTCAGCAAGACAGCACATTCTGGGCCATAAAACATACCTTAACAAATTTAAAAGAAGAGAAATCATACAACGCCTACTCCTCAATCATAATACAAAGAACCTAAAAATCTATACCACAAACAGCTGGAAAATTCCAAAATAATGGAGATTAATCACACTTCTAAATAGCACATGGGTAAAAATATGTAGAACTCTCAAGAGAAACAACATTTTGGCCAAAATAAAAATGAAATTTATAAAAATTTGTGAGATGCAGTGAGAACAGTGCTCAGAAAGAAACTTAGAGCACTGAATGAATTCATTAAAAAGGAAGAAAGACGTAAATTCAAATCTTAGGAAACTAGAAAAGGTCTAGTAAATTAAATCGGAAGTGTAAGAAATAAGCACAGGTTGGAACTTGGGGGTCTGACCAAAAAAGCAACAAGCCAGCCTTCCTAGTAAGCGGTGCAAGTGAGCCGCAGGTGCGCCTGGGAGAGAACAAGTCAGCAGCTCCCAAGAATCAGCCATGCTGGAATTTGGGGGACCGACCAAGAAAGCAACGAGCCAGCCTTCCTGATGAGTGGCATGAGCATGAGCATGCCAGGGAGAGAGTAAGTCAGTGAATCAAACGTCCCATGCCCCCCTCCCCCATCAGCAACTGGGTGGTGTAAGGACAGCCGGAGTTGATAGCAACTAAAGTACATAAAGCAGCTAAATGCTTGCATTGTTGGGTTGATCATGCTGACCTGGGCCAGAGGTCGGAGCATCTCTTGGGAGGATGACCGTCTACAATATAGCAAATGTGGGGGATTTCTTCCTATCTTGTTTTTGAAGGCCAATATTGTTTTCACTGTTTTGCTTTGTTATGATTGTTTTGCTCTATTTAATATTCTGTTTTGATTGATTTTATAGTGTTCTGTTTTTGGTTTGGTTTTGCTATACCTGATTGAATGGAAACTATTGTGAAGATAGTAAGATATACTACAGTAGCTATTACTGTTACCCTGGTATCCTGCTCTTAAGTTCTATACCAATTTCATTCCATTATCTTGATTGGCTTTGTTCTGTATTGTTTTGTTGTATTTTAAATCTACCTTTAAAATAAAATTAAATAAATAAATAAGTATGCATGAACCTTGAAAACATTAAAAAAAAAAAAAAAGAAGAAGCACAAATCAGTGAAATAGAGAAAAGGAAACCAACAGAGAAAAATTTTAAAAAACTGAAAGTTTGTCCTTTGAGAAGGTAAATCTCTAGCACCATAAATGAAATAGGGGACATTTCCAAAGATCACATTGCTCTCTACAGACGCTAAAGGAACACCACAAACAGCTCTGGCCGACAACTTTCATCATTCTGATGAAACATACCAAGCTCTGAGAGACATGCTACTCTAAGACTGACACAAGAAACACACAATCTGAATAGGCTATATCTACAAATGGAATCGATCAATAATTAATCACTTTACAAAGCACAAAGCACAGGACCCACATGAGTTTGCTGCTGAATCCTACAAAAACACTTAAAGAAGTTACACTAATTCTCTTTCGGATGATAGAATATTTCCTAATGTGTTTATATGAAGCCAGGGTGATCCTCATTGTGACTGATGTGCGGTAGTATCCTATTTTTTTTTAAATTGTGCCTCCCTGACCTATGATGTGGAACATCTTTTCAAAGCTTCTTTGCCACTGTTATATCATCCTTGGTAAAATGTTTCTAAAAGTCTTTGGTCCATTTTTCTAACTCAATGATCAGTCTTTCTGAGTTTGAGTTCTTTCTATGTTTTGGTAACAGACTTTTATGAGAGGTGTCTCTTGTAGATATTTTTTCTCAGTCTGTAGCTTGCCATCTGATTCTATTGATAATGTGTTTCACAGAACAGAAGTTTTTAATTTGAATGAAATCCAGGCCATCTTTTATGTTGTTCATGGATTGTGTCTTTGGTATTATAGCGAAAACATCGTTGCCCTGCACAAGGTCATCTAGATTTTTTTTTCCTATTTTAATATTTAATTTTTTAAAAAATACTGGAGATTGGACTCAGGTCCTTTGCACTGAGCTGTATTCCCAGCCATTTATTATTATTTTTTTATTATTTATCTTAAAAGTGTCTAAATTGCCCAGGACCCTTACATACCTAGAACAAAATGCATTTGACCACTGTATTTAAATCTTTCTATACATTGTGGAGTTAATCTGCTAATATTTCATTGGCAGTTTTTGTATCTGTGAGCACTGTAGGTCTGTGTTTTCTTTTCTTGTAGTGTCTTTGGTTTTGGGATGAGGATCACAAACAATCTTGGAAATGAACAACAGAACTGGAGGAGTCACATTTCCTGAATTCAAAGTTCACTACAATGCTACTGTAATCAAGACTGTATGGTTTGACATAATAAACAGAAGTCCTCATACTTAAATAAACTGATTTACTTCCACAAACTGATTTTTGACAAAAAACCTAGGATAATTCAGTGAAGAAAAGGATAGTCTTGTGTGTGTGTGTGTGTTTTTCAGCAAATAGTACTAAGACAACTTGATTATCTACATAGAAAATACAGACATTGGAGCCCTACCTCACACCATACACAAAACTAATTCAAAATGAATCAAAAATAAACCATCAAGACAGTGTAAAAGCAACCAACATAACTGGAAAAATAGGGTTGGGAATGTGGCTCAGTGATACGGCTCTTGCCTTGCATAATAGGAATAAATATTTGCAAATTATATATATCCAGTATCATGCATCAAGTGCAGGATATATTACAAACTTAAAACTTAATAAAATAATTCAATTAAAAAGTGAGCAAAGTATCTGAACAGATACTCTCCAATGACAGATAAATGACCAATAAAGCCTTAAGACGCTCAGTATTACTGGTTACTACTGTTGTACTCTAACCTGAGCATCGTCATTCTGTTCTGTATGCGCCGTTGCTATTATCTTAGATTCCAACCTTTATTCCTCCTAAAATTCCAGATGCCTGGTCAGACTCCCTATCCTGTGCAGTTGTGACCTCTGTACTCTGTAACTTTCCAGGAATTGGCCCACCGCCAGGCTTTAAAATTGTAGCCTTTGTACTCTATAAGATACCCGTAAATTAACCACGAGTGGTAAAGTTTCCTGTTATCGGCTCATCACCAATTATAATTTCCTGTAAATCCAGCTGCCTCTGTTAAGGTTTGTCCTAAAAACCTAATGAAAAAACAGAGCCCCTAAACCCTTACCCCTCCCCACTCATACTTTGTGGTTTTTTTCCTTTATAAACCCCTTACCAATGTAACCTAATTGCACAGACTGCAAACTCCATCGCGTCTGTGTTGCTGGTGACAGCTAAAAATAAAAGCACTACTTTCAACCCCCCTTTTGGACATCGTCTAGTTATTTGGGGTACAACAACTACAGAATGGAAATCCGAACCACAATGAGTCTCACTCTACATCGACTTGAAGCGGTATACTAAAAATGACAGGAACAACAGTTAACAAGGATGTAAAGAAAAGGAACACTCAGAAACTGATGGTGCAAACGTAAAGTGGTATGGCCACTGTGGAAAATGGTCTGGCAGTCTCTCAGTAGGTTAAACATAGACTATTGTATGACCCAGCATTCCACTCCTAGGTATTAATGAAGAGACATGAAAATAAATGTCCAGACAAAAAGTTGTACATCGGGCTGGGGGTTTAGGTCAGTGGCATAAGCACCTACCTGAAGCGTGAGGTTGCGAGTTCAATCCCCATACCAAAAGAAAATAGAAAAAACAAAAATTTGTACATAAGCATTCAAAGCAGTGTTACTCACAACAGTCAAAACATAGAAACCCAAATGTCTATCAACTGTCAGTAAATGCAATATGATGTATCCACACAATGGAAAACTATGCAGTTATAAAAAGAATAAATTGTTGAAATAGGCTACAATATAAATGACTGCTAAAGGTATTACATGAAGGAAAAGACGGGGCTAGGGATTTAGCTCAGCGTTAAGTATAAGCCTGGCAAGTGCGAGGTCATGAGTTCAATCCCCAGAACAAATAAATAAATAAATAAATAAGAGTGATTAAGGAAAAGAAACCACACACAAAAGGCCATACATACAGTGTATGATTCCACTGATGACAAACATACAGATAAGGCAAATACACACAGACAGAAAGGGACACTGGTAGTTGTCTATGGCTGTGAGGAACAAAAGAAAAGAGTTTCTGTTGGGTTTTTGTTTTGTTTTGTCTTTTTGAGACAGGGTCTCACTAAGGCGTTCAGGCTGGCCTTGAGTGCACTTTGTAGCCCAGGCTGCTCTCGAACCTGAACCTCCTCCTGCCTCAGCCTCCTGACTGCTGGGATTACAGGCGTGTGCCACCACGCCTGGCTAGAAAAGTTTTTTTACAGAAAAATGTTTGTTCTAAGATTGGTTATGCCGATGACTGCACAATGTAAATATGCCTAACACCACCGGATTATAAGCTTTGCACGAGCTAAGAATATAAATGTGAATCATGCCTCAGTAGAGCTGTTGTATTAGTAAACACCAACGATCTCCAGGAAGGCCCTGTGTCATGGTGGCCCTGGCTGGGGACAGCACTGGGGGTGAGACCCAGCTGTACCACCAACCAGGCACCCTCACCACAATACTTAACATTCCCACTGGCCTAGCAGCTTCGGAGTCAGGAAGAGGAGCACCTGCCTCCCAGGTGGCTCTACGCGTTGAAGGAGCTAACTCCCGGACAGCCCTGAGCCTGGGAACTGCCCGGATGCCACAGCTGTGAGGGCCAGGACCTCCTGGGACCAGGCTTTGCTGTGCTGCACGTCAGGGAACAAACCACAGTGGAGAGTCGTGACAGGGCAAAGCAGACAGCAAAGAGAGGGAAAGAGACGCCGGAAGAGCGCGCAACTGTACCTTCTGGATGCTCCAGGCAAAAACCCCTGGTACCTGCAGATGCTCATTGCTCCTTCCGCTCGGGCCTCTAGAAGCCGCAGCTTCACTTCTCCTTCTGGTGACCTCTTCTATCCGCTCTTCACACTGCTCCTTCACCTCTTTCATCTGGCTGATACACTGGTTCCTTTGGGGGAAAGAAGGCCAAAGAACGGACAAATATCGACAGATGTGACTGTGCCATGTTGCTCCCACGTCAGACTCTGAAATCCACTTCTGAGAATCACAGACCTCCGCTTTCTGCTGCAGGAGCAGCAGGGCAGTGCGCCTGTTTTCAATGACTAAGGACTGAAGCAAAAGAACTGTGGCTGCCTGGAACCCACCAAAGACACTGCTCTAAAAGAGGTCAACTTCACCAATTACAAAAAAATTTTAAATACAATCTGTAGAATACAAAAAATAGATTTGGTCTCTGTCACTGACTACCAGCCATTCTGCAAGCCCTGGGCTTTCCTGAGTGTGGAAGCCCCTGGTTATTCACAAAGCCTCCTCAGCTGGACGTGGGCCTCAACAGCAACTCACGAGTCAGTGTGACTGCGCGTAGGTGGCTTTAGGATGGGGCTAGTTGCCAGGGGAACCAACTGCAGCAATGGAGGGGCGGAACACTCAGCTCCACTCCGTCCAGGAAGGGGACTGAGTCCAATGCCATGGCCAGTGATTTCATCAGTCACGCCTACGCAATGCGAACGGGACAGACGCTGGACCTCCGGTCATGAGGAAGGGCAGCGGCCGACTCCACCAGGTTCCTGTCCACCCACCCAATAAACACCGGCCTTCCGGCTCCTGCCGGCAGCGACAGAAACCATATTGTACAAACAATAAAACCACAATCGTAAGTATAGCTGTCCTGAGTTCTATGAGTCATTCTGGAGATTATTAAGCCTAAGGGGCAGGGACAGGTAGCCTTGAACTCACAGGCATCTAAGTAGAAGTGGTGTGGCAAGGGGATAACCAGGACTTGCGGCTAGAATGTGAAGTGGGGCCACTGCTGCGGACTTGAGGCCTTAACCAGGGGTCCAACTCTGGGTACTGTCACTACTGAACTAGACAGGAGGATACCCAGCTGCCAAGGAACTGGGTTGTGTTACATGCTTGGAGGCTTTGGCCTTCTCCCTGGAATTCGGGAGCATTTCAGCAAGTGTCAGAGCTGTGTAACAGTTGAAAGAATCGTTCCCTAGCTTTGCCAACAAGGGTACTAAGAGGCAGGCGAGCTGGCTGCCTGCCACGGACCATGCTGCTAAGGCTACAGCTGGGGGCCAGGCCATCTGCCGCCTGTGGGGAGTAGCTGGCCTTCCAAGCTATGTGCTACACTCAGCCTGACCTACAATGCTCATGCCAGTTCAAAGCACCGCTGGATCACAGCCCTGCACACACAGAAACATGGAGTTTCAACTTTAGAGAGCTAAGAGACAGAAAAACTCACAGGGAAAAACTTTTCAAAAATGTGTAGTGTAACTCATGTCTGGCAGACTGGCACCCAGGAGCGCACACACAGTAAACAAAAAGAGAGATGGCTACACCCTGAGGCACTTAACAAGCAGGTCACCTGCTACCCTTTACACTCACCTGCTCCCAGCCTGCTGAAGGAGGAACAGGGGATCTCCAACTCTGGGCTGAACATGCTCTGCTTTCCAGTTCAATAGAATAAGGGCAACAACTTGCAAAAACCTCCAGTTCTGAGACACAGCCACTGCAGACTGACCCCCTTGCTTCCTGAAAGCCATGGCTGGTTTTTCCACCATGTGCACACAGCCCAGGGTGACCTGGGGCTATTTAGACATGGGAGGAGGCCTGGCCCTGGTGGCTACAGTAACGGACACACCCGCTGGCTGAGGGCACAGCACCGTCTCGAGCTCAAAGCATGGAGCTAGCGAGGCGGGCAGGCCTCTCCTCCAGAACAGGGCCAGAGCTGAACGCCAGCTCCCCTCCAGCACAGCCCCTGCCACTGTCCCTCCCATTGTGCAGATGCGATGGCAATGGGTTACCGCTAGCGTTCTGGGGAGGAAAGCGCAGGACTGGTTTGGACAGGGCGACGGCTACTCAGCAACATCTGCACCAGTGAAGGGAGGAGGAGGAGGCAAGCATGCCGACCGATGGCCTGAGATGGCAGCGGCTGAGCCTCAGGCAGCCAGGCCTTCTCCTGTCTGACAGAGCGCCCAACACTAGGGGCTTGGCGCAGGGCCTGCACACGTCCCTTTATAACCATACGGCCAAGCTGCCCGTACCTCCCCTCAGATTCTCAGAAAGGGCCTCAAAGACTGCAAGGCTAAGCAGCAAGTGTGCCCATGTGCACACTCACCCCGGGTGAGCACACATATCCTCTCCTGACTCCGTGCCCTGCGGCCCCCCAGCAAGCTCAGAGTCTCCTGGGTCAATGTTTTCCAGGTGAGACCATGAATGGCCTTTCGCATTTCTATCCGTGGAGGGGAAATAAAAGCATTAAGGCATCTTTCAAGGAAAAATAATGAAATGTGGGTACTTCATTCTTGGCCCAAATGCAATTCTTTGATTATCAGCCCAACTCAGGCTTGCTAACCCCGGCACTACAGATGCTGTGGGCCACATCAAGCTGTCTCGTGCCCTGGTCCATGTGCAGCAGCACCCTGGTCCCCAGACACTGCCACAGAGGTGGCAAGACCACTTGACACGTGAGAACCCCACGCGTGGCTGAATACAGCTCTGGACACGACTTCCAGGATGCTGCCCTGTGTGGGCTCTGTGTCATGTCTTCAGCATGGCCAGTCGTGGGCCACACGACACAGTACTGGTCCATGACAAGCCACACACAGGATGGTGCTTCCGTGACGCCACGGCCCCAGCTCAGTCTGGGTAAGCACTCCAATGGTCACGTGGGAAAGGCCTGCTGCTGCTGCGCGCCCCAAGGTCCACCCCGTCCTACAGGGGCGCCCGGCTGTGTCTGGGCTGCGAGCTTCTCAGGGATTTGGTTTCAGAGCAGAAACTTGGTGTCTGAGAAGACCCAGGGCACCACTATGAGGACAGCGGTGAGGGCAGCCTTGTCCCCTCCACTGCAGGCTTCTTTCGCCCGCACTCGGTGAGGAGCTAGACCTGCAGGCGCATGTCTTTAGAGGAAGTCATCGTAAATGAGACACCAAAGAGCTGCATGAATTTTTTACATATAATGTAAGTGAAAAACACGATTATAATTTCTTATAGTTACGATAATTATGTAAGAAAAAGTCCTAGGACTTGGGCCTGGCCTGAGAAGTCAGGCAAGGAGAGAAGGCTGCAGGGGAGACAGCTGGGCCACAGGTCAGGCATACTCCCTGAACCCCACACTCCTGTTTGACTGTGTTTACGGCAGGAAGAATGGGAAGAATGCTAGGAAAGTTAACAGACTATAGATTTATTCTCTACCTCAAGAATTGGTTTTTCCTATCTTCCCCGTGGGTTTCACTCACTGACTGTACAAATACTCAGTTCTCACTGCAGGCACTGAGACACTGTAATGCCCCATAAAATAAAACACCCACAATGTCATCATCCAGTAACAAATCCTATTAATATTTTGCCAAAATGTCCTTTAGAATATGAGTTTGATCTAGCCCACATCAGAGCAGTCCTCAAACTCATTTTTGAAGAAATTAGACTGCTGGTTAACTAATACACCTGCACTTTATAGAATTTTAAGGTACGCTAAGTTTTATGGTATGCTGAGCAATTCTCTTCCTGCTGAGCACCACTGTGTGCGTATGCACGCATGCATGTGTGCACGTGTGTCTTTTTTCTTTATTTTGTATTATGAACCCAGCTGGCTGACACTTAGCCCATTTCTTCGCTAACACTGTCAGAATCAAATGCGTAGTTTCTAAAGGACATGAGCCCCAGAAGGACCCATTTCTCACAGAGGCCCCCACACAGCATGAGTCCCGCATTCCATGACAGGACAAGCAAGCTCGCTGTACCCATGCTCGCCTTTGGCTGTGCTGCCCCGGCAGGGACGTGCGGGCACTCACAGGTCGTAGGAGAACTTCCTCTCCAGGTTGGTCTGGTTCCTCCGGAACTGGAGAATGTCCTGCTGCAGCCGGCCGTAATTCCTCTGCAGGGCCTTCAGCTGGTCTGTGCCGAGGCGAGGACAAGTCACCGTGATCATGAAACATGTTAGAATACGAAGGGGAGACAAAGGGCAGAGACGAAAGGAGACATTTGGCCAGTGCCAGCAGACTAAGGGCCACCGGGGAGCCTGAGCTTCACCATTTCTCAAATGTCTGTTGACTCTCCTTGACTTCAACCCTTACCGTGTGCTGGGAGGTCTACATGTCTGCTTCTGTCCTAGAGCAAGTCCTAAGCTGTCCCCAGAGGCTCTCCCGCACCTGTGGCCCTCACCCTAACTTGGAAATCTAGCTCAGCGAGCAGCCCTCTGTGGGGACGCTGCCCCTGGTACATGCATACCATGCACCGCCCCATGACCCCGTGCTCACCGGGTCCCCCCATATTCTACCAGGGTAGCAGCCACTTCCTGGAGCAAACTCATCACCCCCACCTCTGCCTGACAGCTCTGCTCAAAAGCTCTGCAGAAACCAGCAGGGCTGCCAGGCTGCGCAGAAGGCCAAGCTGCAGCACTGGTCTACCAACCAGGAGACAGTGAGAAGCAGGGCCCAGAATGGCCCTGGACATCTGCCGATGTTCCCAGTATGTGAGTGAGGTGGGAGTCCCAGGAACTACTGGTATACTCAGGGGCACGGGTTAGTATCAGAAGTGTCCACAGGGGACACCTCAGGAACCTGAGGCCAACGCAGGCAGTAGCGTAACGGCAGAGGCTTAGCACCGGGGCCGGGTTGAGGGCATGGGCTAGAGTAAGACGGCAGTGGTGGCTGTGAGGCTGGCACATGTCAACAGGCGCTGGAACGTGCTCTACATGTAGGGAAAGCTCTGCTAGGCACAGTCACTTCCATAAAGCCAATTTAAAGACAAAGACCCATAATCAGACCCAGTGTGGGACAGCGACGCTGCTGAGCAGTAAAAAGCAGTGCACTGTGGCTACGCATACACCGCAGGTTAATCCCACAGTAATTATGTGACGTAAAAGAGGCCAGACGGGGACCGACAGACTGATTCCACACAGCTACACCCCTGTGGAGAACGCACTCATTTACAGACAGCTGCAGACCAGAGGCTGTGTGCGGGGAGCACGGGCCGGTATCGGGTGCTGACAAAGCTCACAACAGAACAGGTCTGCTATGCTCTTACTAGGACTTAAGAGCCTGGTCTACAGTGGGCCAGTGCTGCCTGGCAGGGCCACACAGGGAATTTATGCTCCTAACAGCCACTGTTCTAAAAAGTACCAACAGGTGGAGCTTCTCTAATACACCTTCTCTAACCCAATAGAAAATGTTATCACTACTCACAGGCACACATCACATAGAGCTGGGCATCCCCTGCTGGAAATGCCAGGAAGCCCAAGTGTTTCCCAGTGCTTCAGACCTGGAGTATTTTCTGCATTCTCTCAGGACATGACAGAACATAAACGTGAGATCCACGCATGCTTCATCTACACCTTATAAACATGGCTTAAAGGGAGTTTTTGTGGCATTTTTAGTATTTTTGTGCATTTTCACTGCGACTCAGCTTGTGAGTTCAGGTGTGGAATTTTCTAGTTATGGCATCAAGTTTGGGCTCAATGTTTCAGATTTTGACGTGGGTTCCTCCACGTCAGCCTATGCAATTTTTCAGCAGTGCTGAGGATCAACGGGCCTCGCACACACCAGGCAGGCGCTCTGCAGTGCAGCTGTGCCCAAGCCAGTGTTCCTCTGCCTAGTCATAAATAAGCTGATATCCTGGACCTTACCCTTGTGATACACTCACTGACACTGCTAAGGCAAAATGCTTTAAGGAAATACAGCTGGGCATAAAGAACACATGAAAGCCTGTCTACCAGCTTCCCGGGGCCATCCTGGGCAGCTCGGCAAGACCACATCTTAAAGCTTAAAAAACACCAGGAGTGGAGCTTAGTGGCAGAACAGCTGCTGAGTGTGCACCAAGCACTCAGCAGAACATCGGCTGCTCAGTTAGTCCTGACGTTGCCCGTCCTGAGCACGTAGAGTGTCAGAAGAGGCAGTTCCCTGGGGAGGCCAGTGCTGGCTGGGAGGGAGGGAGGGTGGCTCACCTTGCAGGTCTCGGATGAGCCTCTCTCCCGTGGTGATGTTGTTCACTAGCGCAGCCTGCAAGGAAGCAGACACAGTGTGAAGCATCACGCTGAGCAGCCCAGCCTCCCCACAACATGCATGGTGGGAAGGGAGACAGGCTAAGGGGACCCCCCGCTGTCAGGGTCACCAGGTGACCTGCAGCAGGTGCTGGCTCCCCCACCCCCGCTCAAACAGTGGGCCTAAGGCTGTTTCCTCAACACCAGCTCTGAATCCAGGCTGGCTATGGGGGACACAGGAGCTCCACAGCCCCCACTAACAGGCCCTTGACACATTACACTTCAGGCCTGGCTGCTCCTGTGCAGTCCATGACCCCTGGGGTGGGGCTGTGCACACAGATGGGTTACATGACGGGCAAACCAACAGCAGAGGGAAAGCATCACAGAACCAACACCAGATAATAACAAGCAGCACAAGGAAAGGCACACACCGTGAGCTCGGAGGGGCCTCCTGCTGCGTGCAGCTAGGCACTTACTCCACCCGCCCAGCCTTTACAGCAGCCCTGTGAGGGAGCAACGGACTGTCCCAGTGCAGGGCCGGGACACCAAGGGACAGCCTACCTTCGTGTCTGGAGTCCAGTGTCCGAGGAGAGGCACAGTCAAAGGACAGCCTGTGGACCGCTCCCAGTAACCAGACTCGAAGGCCAGCTACCCACCCACAGTGACTCAGCCACTGATCCCACTGGGCAGACTATGCCTGTGACCCTGTGCCTGTGACCCGTGAGGATGGCAGCAGGGGAGAAACCAACACAAGGGTCTGCGACTTCACCAATCTGCAAGA
Organism: Dolichotis patagonum; assembly: GCA_004027295.1. Classification (NCBI taxonomy): domain Eukaryota; kingdom Metazoa; phylum Chordata; class Mammalia; order Rodentia; family Caviidae; genus Dolichotis; species Dolichotis patagonum. Next base: position 19,230 of record PVJX010006023.1, on the reverse strand, counting down.
GATCTTCCGAGGGTGTTTATTCGGTGAGGGAAAAGCACAGACCAGGGATCAGATTTACACAGCTGGAAACTTGGGCTTATAGACGTTCACCTGAAAAGACTAAGATTTCTCCAGGATCCCAGGATCCATTTCTACCAAGGCAAAATACATAAAATCAAAGCTGGCTCCTCTGAGATACATGCACCTCACATTCCCTGTGTTAGTCACAGTGGGGGACCACATAAGTAGCCCTGAAGACGGATGGACTGACACACTGTGACACCTACACACAAGAGTGTCACGCAGCTCCTAAAGAAGGAAATTCTGACACCTGCCACATGCACCTCCAAAACACTGGGTTAAGACAAACTCGAGCCAGTCATGAGGGACCGCTCCCCAGATCCCAGGGCCTCAGGCACCTGGAGTCAGTGCTGCAGAAGCAACACATGGAAAGGTGGCTTCCAGGGCGGTGAGAGATGGGGGTCTGTGTGCAGAGGCTCAGCGATGAAAAGGAGACTGTCCTCAAGATGCCCTGGCCAACACTGTGTGCGGATGTCGCGTGGCTCAGCCATGCACTTAAATGACAGCATGGCCCTGCCGCGGGGCCTCCGCACAAAGTGATCCTCCCCCAGGTGAGTGGTCCCCACGGGGCGGTGGGGAGCCTTCTGCACGTGGGCCAGGGGCGCTGCACCTCGTCACATGCCTGCCCATCGCCTCTGCCACAGAAGTGGGTAAGTTCAGCGCCACGAATTTCTCTTCCACCCGTTCCCTCAGCCTCTCCCCAGAAATCTGTGTCAGTCTGCAAACTGTCCGGGAGTTAGGAGTTGATGCAACTTGAAGTATCTGAAGATATTTCTGTTTCTATGGGACTTTACTCTCCCAAGGAAAATACATTTTTATCTTCCCCCATCTACTTGTAACTACACAAACGTTTCCCAATTTCTTTTTATCTTCTGTATAAGATACAAAAACTCGTATTAGACAAAACTATTTTTACATGAGTTAATACATTCCACCCTAAACAATCAGGCTGCTCTTCACATTTTGGGGGTGGTGCAGAAGCAGTGCACACGTGTGTGAAATGTCCCTAGAAACACAGAAGAGGCCAGAGGTGACCCCCCAGTCCTGCGGAAGAGCACAGAGGAAGACCTGTGGGTGCCCTGGGCACGCATCTGGCACGCTCACTCCACTCTGGGAAATGAGGTCGTCCACATTACATTCCTCCAAGAATAAGCTCAGGGTTTCACAGGAAATTTCCAAAGCCACAAGCCACTGTTTTTCTTTGGTTTTATTTGAGACAGGGGTGACAGGCTGGCCTTGGCTTCCCCGGGACTGGCATCACAGGCATGAGCTGCACACCCAGCCACAACCACAGTTTGAAAGCTCAGTAAGACATAAACAACTAGCTTTGAAAAAGGTCACTACGAACAGGGTGCCGATCACAGCCCGGGGAGCAGAGGGCAACTTCACTGCTGCCTGCCAAGTCCCAGCTCGCGAACTCTGGGGCTGCACCCCCTTGGGCTTCATAGACACCCATGCAGCAGCAAGCTTGGCTTCTGTGGGAACAGAGCCCATGCACGAGCTGGGGACAGGCTGCTTCTCTGGCTTATTAAAATATCAATCTGCTTTGACTTTCAATCTTACTTTAAAAGGGCTGCAATTCTAACTATACCTTGTCAACCTGGGCGCCTCTGTTAAGAGCTCTGTAATGAAATCCCAGAAACAGGCTCAGAAACAGAGACTGACCTGCAAGCATAGAAACTCACCACAGCAACCTGAGACCAGAGTGAGAGTGAAGGCACAGGGCTGGGGATTTAGCTCAGTGGCTTAAGCGCCTGCCTGGTAAGCTCGAGGTCATGAGTTCAATCCACGGTACCAAAAAAAAAAAAAAAAAAAGAGTGAAGGCACAACTAATAGGTGGTTCCCAGAGCCTTTTTACCCTTTAGCAATTTGAGAATCCGCCAGTGTCTTGCTGCTCAGTGGAGCTAAAACACCACTGTCCGCAGATTAAATCTCGCCTAGGAGCCAGGCTGCAGAGGGGCTCAGCAGTGCTCTGCTTGCCCGGCACACGTAAGTACAGGCACCCAGCACCCTCAAGAATCTAAATCAACATTTCTCTGAAGAGAAGTGAAAAATGCCAGACATAGGAAGTCATCAGAGAAAGGCGAATCATTACGAGAAGATGTCACTTCACTCTCTGCAGGATTATAGTTTAAAAATGAAAACAGCAAATGCTGAGGACAGCATGGAACAACTGCAGAGCAGCCCGCCCCTCAGCCACAGCTGCTGAGGATGGAGCTGCACTGCTGCTGCTGTGGGAAAGTCTGTCGTTCCTCCAAAGTTAGACCCTGACTTACATCCCGCCCCTAGAGAGATGCAAGCACACCATACAGAGCGCGCGCACACACACACACACCGCAAAGCTGCTCATGACAGCCACTGTGGGAAGCCACCGCAGGCCATCTGCAGACAGACGGGTAAGCAGGCTATGGAGCCTTAGGCAGCCACAGAAAGGATCCACGCTGACACAGCCTGCAACAGGGACAGGCCTCGCAGGCTTTCTGCCCCATGACACCAAGACACTCGAGCCAGTGCACAGGAAGCAGAGTGGCCACAGGCCGAGGGGAGGCCTCTCCTCCTCCTGAGGAACGCAAGCATCCCACATCAGGCCACTGTGGCTGCTGAGAGGCCACTGAGCTCGGGGCCCACTGTGGGACTGAGCTGTGTGCAAACAAAATGGTGAGCGGGCGGGTGGCATGGTGTGAGTTTACTTGCCCCATACATCACCCAATTACTTCAAGATGCGGAGTACATAAAAATTGTTAACGAATGAAATGTTTTTCTTTTTTTACCTAAGTCTTTGAACTCCAGCAGATTTGACACTTCATTCTCTGGATGTCAGCACAGCTCAACTCGGACCTCCTTGGCCTTGGCAGCCTGGGCAGCCAGGGCTGGTGGAGAGGGCCGGACGCGTCGGCGTTCCGGGCCTGCAGCTGGCGGTGCAGGGGCCCAGGTGCTTCCTGAGACAGGGACAGCAAGGCGGCAAGGCCCCTGCTGGGCCAGTCACCCGAGTGGTCGGCACTGTCCAGTCAGCAAGGCGGGTGTGGTGGACCCTGCACACTGCGGCTCACTGGGCTCTGGGGCAGCGATGGCTGCAGCTGTTTAGGGGCGGTGGGGACCCCTCCTGGGCCTTGTTGCCCCACACAGACTCCAGGGACTATGCGACCCAGGGCAGCCACTGAAGGTCCTCTCTCTCTTCCCAGGTACCTCCTGGCTCTGTCCCCATAGAGGATGACAGCACTGCAGGGCGGAGTGGGAGCCCTTGCGTCCTGTGACCTCGGTGCAGCTCCCACTTGCACATGTCTGTCGCTGTCACAGCACAGAGGGCTGGACATGCTCAGCAGGCTCTGCTGCCCGAGGACTAGGGTCCTGCTGACATAGGTCACACCTGTGAGCAGTGACTCGGGCCACAGGACAGTGTGCACAACTATGGTGCAGCGCAAGGTCACCTGGGGGGTGGGGTGGGACTGCAGCCCAGACCCACAGCATCACGGTCCGTCCAGGACGCCCAGACCGAGCTCCACACCCACACAGCTGCAGCCAACCATGGCTGTCCTCCGCCAGGCCACAGACAGGGAGGGCAGGGAGCCCCGGCACCGACCCCAGGACGGACAAGGGCAGAGAGGCGGGCAGAGCAGCCTGCACCAGCTTCCTGTGCAGCTGCGTCCTGTGCCTGGCAAGGGAGCTCTGGCAGTCCACCTGTCCTGGGACCTGTCTGTCCCTCCCCCAGGCCGGCTCTCAAACCTCACCTCAAACCTGACCCTGCTCCATGCAGACCTAAAGCGCAGCACCTTCTCCCCAGACTCTCACACACCCCCGGGAGCTGGGAATGTGGAAGGCTTGGCCAGAGACAGAGCACAGCTGGCCTAAGACTCCCCAGGAACCTGGGGAGCACTCCTCTGCCTGCGCACAGCTGAGAGCACCTCTGTCCTCTACTCAGTCCTCTCAGCTTGAAGGTGTGGGGTGGGCCGTAGGGAAGAGGGGGCCCCTCCCGCAGTGTCCCAGAGAGAGGACCCTCTGAGTCTTGGGTTTAGACTTCTGGCCTGCAGTGCTGGGAAAGAATACATGTACTGTGCTTTTCTGTGCTGCTTTTTGTGGCCGAGTCCTGAATCCAAACTGCGCACTAAGCCCCATGCCACTGCTTTCCCTCAGCTTTTATGTTGAGATGCCCAGGCTGGGCTTGAACCAGAGACCCTCCTGCCTCAGCCAGTTTGCTGGAATCTGTTAAGGCCATTCTAAGAAACAAAGGAGAAGATGCCACCACTCCCTCTCAGCGGTCACCTGCCTCGCTCTGACAGGGCCAGCAGCCCATGCCCAGTCTGTGGCGAGGATGGAGCCCTACCCGGAAGGCTTGAGGAGGCCACCAACCACGGACTGCAGCATGAGGGGTACTCTTGAGCTCTCTCTCTGCCTTCCAGGGCCCCTGGGCCACTCCACGCAGCCAGCCACAGGTGTCTGCTGGGACTCACAGCTGCCGTCCTAGCTCCGGCTGCTAGGATCTGGAGGCCCAATACAAAGCACAGATGCCTGAGCTGACTCAGGTGCACACATCCCTCCCAGGAGCCAAACACGGCTCAGGCTTACACCAGTCATTCATGCCAGTGGCCCTGCAGCCCCACAGACACCGCCTTCTACAAGCACTTGTGAAGAGTCACCAGGTTTGGAACTGACAACTTTCCACTCCTGAAGTTGTTGCTTTAAATTATAATGCTGCATAATAAGCCAAGAGTTTCTTTCTTCAATGTTTTACACGATCTAAAGTATTCAAACATATTTATAATTTCTTAAAACCACACTTGTATTTTATAATTTATATGGCATGTTTATAAAAACTTGAAGATAAAGAGTCATTTATAAAAGTTTAATATAAATCTTTTAAAAAAAAAAAAGCAGGGGTTTTTCTTTCCATGGTAATCTATTTAATGGTATTGTTATTATGGGGGATTCCAATTTTCTCTTTTATATTTCAAAATTATCTATAATAGCATACCTTGTTAACAAAGGAAAAGATGACTTGGAAATTTATTAAGCATAAAGTCATTTTTGTCTTACAAAACTAATCTATCCCTTCTTACACCCACCATAAGAAGTGACTGTCTGAGAGCTTCTACTGAGTCACACAAACACATAGGAACTTGCACAACTCCATTTATGCCATGAGTCTTAACCACAGACAAGGAGGCAGAAAAGGGGAGAAATGAAAACAGCAACTCACTGGCTGGGGATTTAGCTCAATGGCTCAAGTGCTTGCTTGGTAAGCGCAAGGTTGTGAGTTCAAACCCTGGTACCAAAAAAAAAAAAAAAAGAAGAAAAAGAAAAGAGAGAGAAGAAAGCAGCAACTCAAGCCCCAGGGTTCAGTGGGTGCCTCGTTTGAGGTTATCGACAGGCTGAGCCGCCCTTATGCAAAGAGAATATAGACATGAACCACTGTCCCTAGCTCAAAGCTTTTCCAATCTTGGAGCACTTCAGATTTCAGGTGTTCAGATTAGGAAGGCTCCACCAGTAAAGGTCATGACAAAAAAAAAAGACTGAAAAATAACCTTCAAAAGCTGGAACACCTCAACCTGTGTTATTAAAAGATCGTGAATGTGGACTTGGTTCAAACAACCAACACAGAACCTGGTGACGGCTCAGTGCTCCAGCCAAAGGTGGACTCCCCTTGGGCCAGGCTTCTCCTTCATCCAATCTATGGGAGCACAGGGTCCTCCTAGTGGAATGAGCCCAGCCCCACGCCCTGCATACGGAGAGCAGTGAGGGAAGTCCCCTGAGGGACTGGCAAGGCGGCTATGACACCTGCCATGTGCACCTCATCAACAACACACTCCCTGACCATTTCCACCTCCGCCTTGGCTTCGCACACTACCGTACCTGCTGGAAACACCATCCTTTCTGCACAAAGCCCTCTCGACTCCACTTTACCCTCTAAGGCTCTTTCAGGAAAAGACCACAACTGCTTTCGTCAACACAGATCTCTTTGTTTATGTAACTCCCAAGGCTGTTAAATATCAGAAGGAAACTCACCTTCCTCCAAAACAACGCAAGCTGCACAGGATGCAGAGCTCACAGCCCAGCCGACGTCCTGTAAGTATGTGTGCACTGGCTGGCAGTCCAGTCACCCCATTCATGACAAGAGCCCTGAACGTGCAACAGTGCCAATCTCACACCACAAGATGGGATGGATGATCAGGCTGCAGCTACCCTTAGGGAACAAATCAGAAAGGAAGAGTGCAATACTGCAGAAGCTGGGGGCACCTGTTCTGCAAACCAGGAAGGTATGTAAAGCAAGAATTCATTCCAAGGTTCTGGAAATGACAGCCATGTTCCTGTTTGTTGCCTGATGCAGGATTCACAAACAAAAAGTTTTGTCAAATGCTTCTGTTTGCAAACCAAATTGTTTACAAACAGAAGTGAACTGAGGTACCACGGTATTCTACATGCCATGTGGATGACACCTAGTTCTGCCACCAGCTCAAGCAACAGCCAGGGCTCCTTCAGTCAAGGCTGTAGAGACCACACGGTGAAACTCAAAGAATCTCTTTAGTTGGCCCTGAATGAGCTGAGTTTCCTAGGGCTTTTTTTCTTCTTTTTAAATGAAAGCTTTACATCTATGAGCCTCTGAAAGAAGGCTTGCTGATTCCTGTAATGTTGGCAAGGCATCATTCTTGTCCTGATGCAAAGTATTTGGATTTTTTTTCTTTTGTTTTGTTTGTTTTGGAGACAGGTCTTGCTGTGCAGTGTAAGGCATCCTTGAACTCACCATGAAGCCCAGGGTGGCCCAAAACTCATGAGAATCCTCCTGCCTCAGCCTCCCAAGTACTGAGTGTACAGGCATGCGTCACCACGTATGGCTGGATTTTTCAATGTTAATCTTTTGAGCAATCAAGCCCCTTAGTCAAAACTTTACAGGGACCAACTATAGAAGTTGGTTTGGGGTTTTTTTGTTTTGTTTGTTTTTTTTGGTTTTTTGTGAAACTCAACACATTGTAAGTGGAATTTCTGCTCCTGTTTTTCAGTGTATATTTCCTAGAAGCAGAAGTAGCATCCATGCTACTGCCTAAACATTGGGCTGTCTCGAAACTTCCTCCGTAAGAGTAATCGGTCTACCACCATTAATCTGTCTCCCACAAAGTCTCAGGACATAGCAATATGAAGATAAATTTTTTGCCAGAACATAATATACATGGTATCCAGTTAAACAGCCAATGGAGTGCCTGTTTCCAACTAAAACTTCCTGACCACGTGGCCTTTACTCCCTGCATTTCTATCAGCATTTCTGTCTTCTGAGCTCTGACCAGTATCACGCATCAAGCTATGCTTATAGAATTCTAGGGCTTCTCTAGCCAGCATCTTCAAACCTTCCCAAAGTCCTCCTGCAAACCAGATCCAAAGGCTTCTGAACCAAATGGTCAGTTAGTCACAGCTCTGACACCACTCCTGGCAACAAAACCTGTCTTAGTAACTTTTTCTTTGCTGGGACACAACATCAGCCACCCAAAAGTTAAAGAAGAAGAGGTTTATTTTGGCTTGTATTTCAGTCGCTTTAAAGAAGAAGAGGTTATTCCATATGAAGATGAGCAACTTAAAAGAAGAATAGCATGACAGCGGAAAACTGCTCATGGCACGGTGCTCAGGAAGCAGAGAGAGAAGGGAGAAGCAGGGAAGGGGATGCACCTTTCCAGGTCACACTCCGTAGTGCCCAGCTCTGATCAGGTCCTGCTGCTAATGGCAAACCAGCTGTAACACCCACCTCTGAGCACATGAGCCTCTTGGAGGACTCTCTTGATTTAAACCATAACAAATCAAAACTCAGCTTCTTGGTCCCACCAGCTATCATTCAGGTATTTAGTAGCCTCACACAGCCAGTGGATAGTAATGTGGAGCACAGAGACCGTGTCCATCATCAAGGAAAAGTCTGTCATACAAGGTTGACCTGAAGCAGTGATCAGAAGAGGGGTCTGTCTGTTTACCACATTTTCCCTGACAGGTTTGTTTTTCAAGCTTTTGTCTAGGCACTCACTTGGATATAAAACCCACCGAGTAACAGGGAATGCCCAGGACATGGGGTACTGGTGAAGGCAGGAAATCTTGACGTTCCACAAGGTTTGCAAACGGGCCTGGCCACAGGTCCCAACACAGGACCTCGTTCATCCCTGTCAGTCACTCTGATTGCATATTATGATTCTGAAAAGTCCAAAATCTGAGGGGCTCCAAAATCCAAAAGTTTTTGAGCATCCATATGACACCACAAGTGGAAAACCCCACATCTGACCTTATGTGATAGGTCACAGTGAAACACAGGTGCACCAGAAAGAGAGCAAGAGATCATCTTCACACTGTGTGTGATGTCTACATGAAACGCGAATGAATTTAGAGTTTAGAATTGGGTCTCACCCTCATGACACCACACTACACATATGTAATTTTTCTAAAGTCCATAACATCTAAGATCTGAAACACTCTCGGTCCCAGGAATTTCAGATGAGACATAATCTGCATCAGATACTCTACAAGTACTTAAAATTATAAAGAGAAGCCTCGTTCCAATTCAAATCACAAGTCATAATTTTTCCAAAATTAAGGAAAAGAGAGATAATGTAGTGATGCTAAGTGTTTGAAACAGATGTTTCTTGTGTATGTGTATGTATATAAAAAAATCAATTAAGATAGTTATACTTGGGCTGGGGGTTTAGCTCAACAGTGTAAGTGCCTGCTTGGCAAACTTGAGGTCGTGAGTTTGATCCCCAGCACCAAAAAAAAAAAAAGGGGGTTATACTTCTGATTTCTCTGAATTCACTGAAGAGAAAGATTTGTGCTGGCATTGTTTGGACAGTTGAATGCAGATGTCTTGTGCTCTGGGTGAATGATTTGGGGATGACAATGTGCAATTTATATACTGCTGTTGCCCTTGGCTGACATGTTTTGAAATTTTGTTGTTTTTTTCCTTTTTACTCTTGAAATAAAATAGATTTTTGGGGAAAAAAAAGAAATAGATGTGTCTTATGACATCTTATTTGAATCTGGTTTGTTAGATTGCTACTTTTTGTATTGACTGATTTTATTTAAATCTGTTATGATTGATAGCATCAAGTCTAAGAGTATAGGCAACTACACCAAGATGACAAGATTCACTAAGATACCCACTCTGGTTTGATTATTACTTGAAGTCTTGTAATGTCTCCAATGCTTCATTTTTATTAATGTTGTTATATACTGCTGAGACATCATGGTAACCATTGTAGATCACCTAGTATTGCGGTTTTATGTGACTTTTTTGCTTCATGCTTTTCTAGGAATTGTTTTGTTTTATCTTGCTTTGTTTTGTTTTTACCTCTAATACAGAAAGGATAGATATACAATTAGAGACTCATGCATGTGTAGAGCTTATAAACAGTTTACAAGAACCAACTATATGACATGTTGAAATGAACAACTACTTTGAAGAAAAAGAGACACTACAATACTCAGTGCTGATTCCATAATGTCATGATGTGAAATCCAGCAAAACTATCACTTTTTGTTCAAAGTGATTTTAGCTTGCTTTGCCTTGTTTAAGTTCAACACACATGAAGGTATGGACAGCTGTTTTGAGAAGAATGAGAGACACTATGACAGCCATTCTTGGCTTCCCTAGTGTCTGGTCTTGAAGACCTGAAATGCTCTCCTCATCCTGCTCAGATCAATTCCGTACTATGTTGTTTCATGTGAATTCCCTGTATGTAACAATATGGACAACTATTTGGAAGAAAACAAGAGTCAATATGATAGAGTGAATATCTCCAATTGTCTAGCTTTGTAATTTATGTCTCTTACATTGCTTTCTTGTGATCCGCTTTGTTCCGTTCTGTTGTGTTTAATTTTACCCTTTTGATATAATTGCATGTATATTTGAGTGGGTAAGATGGATGACCATATTGCTGTTTTTGTCAGATTGTGGAGCAGAACTGTTAACAGTCTCACTGTTTGAATGTCTACTTTACATGTTTTAACTTTGTAATTTGAACTATTTCCAAGAAGTCAGTATGTAATTTGTCAAGTAATAATTTTTTAGGATTTTTTGTTGTTGTTCTTTTCCTTTTTTCCTTGGAATTCTATATTGTTGCTACCCTTTATTCTGTTTTGTTTTGTTTTTTCTCTTTAAATAAAATTAAAAAAAAAAAAAAAGAAATAGATGTGTCTCACGCAAGACTGCAAAATAGCCAAAAAAGAGCCAGCTGGAATATAATAGTCTCTGAAAGCAGGACAATACCAAGATGACATTCCGTAAGCTTCTGTCTGGAAAAGGCTGCACTATCCCAAGGCAACCGGGCCATCCTAATGAGCCTGAGGTCATGCACTCCCACAGGGGCAGCAGAGAAGGGGAGCTGCCCCAGACCCTGCCAGCTCAAGCCGGTTCCCCGAGGTCCCCCACCCCTACCCCACTCCCATCCCCCCCCCCCCCCCCCCCCCCCCCCCCGCCGCCTGTAAAGGGAGGAGCCTGGGCCTGGGAGGCTGTGCCTAGGGCAGGTTGAGCACAACACCAGTCAGTGGAGCCAGCAGGAGCCACACCTGTGTGCTGACGTCAGGGCTGCGTCACTCTGGGCTTCTTCCTGTGAGCCAGCTGCACCATCTGTACCTGTTCTTTATTCTCAAGACAGCCTCCTAATCCTTTTCTTCCTGTTACTTTTTAATTTTTACTTTTCAAAGTTTATATTAACACTTTAACACATAAACCATAAAAAACGTATGCGGGGATGGGGTGCCATGTGATGTTCCACACGCACAGTACACACTTTATGTTTCTGCTGCCTCAATTCACCTATTGTTTCCTTTCCACGTCAACAGCGGAAGGAAAGGCTTGCAGCTCCTGGAAAGTTACCCACGCCGTCCTCCTCCTGCAAGGTGGGGACCTCCCCTTCCTGCCTTCCCCTCTCCTCTCAGAGCAACGTGGAAAACAAAAAGAAGCTGTACACCTGTAGCACCAGCAGGCAGGAGGCCGACACAGGATGACTGCCACAAGTCTGAGCCAGCTTGGACTATCTAGTGAGACCCTATCTCAAAAAAAGAGAAAACGGCACCATGTCTAAGACTTTGTCTCCTCAGAGTTCAGATGATGCAGCCTGCTGTAGTTTGGACCTGGTCCCCCACAGGTCATGTGTTTAAAAAGTGGTCCCCAGTATGGCATTAGGGGTGTCTTCAGGTCATGGGGTGCCTGGCAGAGGGGGACAGGACCTGTGCTTCTCCCTTCTTCTTCCCTTCTCATCTTCTCCGTGTGTGTGTTTGAGTTTTAATTTCACTGGTAAACTTCTGACATGCACAATGATCACATTTACCACAGGGAATTTGTATCTGTACATGACATAACTTAATTCTTTTTCTTCCCATTCCTCTCCCTTCCCTTCAATCTCCCCTTCCTTCCTTCCTTCCTTCCTTCCTTCCTTCCTTCCTTCCTTCCTTCTAGCAAGAGCAGTTTTGTCTCAGCAGCTCCTCCTCCACGCTGTTCTGCTTCATCAAAGACCAGCAAGGCCAGGCCCACGGCCCTGACGGAACCATGCTGAGCACTGAGCCAAGGTAACCCTTTCTCCCTGTCAGCCGATCACCTCGGTGTTTGTACACCGCCTTGAAAGCTGGCTTCCACGGGACAATGACTATGGTCACAGTGCTGAGTGGGCCCTTGGGGAGAAGCCAGGTGGTGAGCATGCTTACAAAAGACGCTCCAGGGAATGGCTGTGTCCCCTCCTGCCCTGCAGGGACACAGCTGGGAAGTGGCTCCTCCGAACCCGGAAGCAGGCCCTCCTAGAAGCTCGAGTCTCAGTGTCCTGGTCCCACACAATCCAGAGCCATGGGTCCATGGTTTGTAAGGCCCTGCCTGACTTTGAGTGGCTGGGAGTTTATGCAGAAAGGATGGCAATGCTGCTGCTCCTCTGTGGGACAACTGGAGTAACAGTGCAGGGACAGCTTCCACTCCTGTCGAGCACCATGCTAACACTGAGAAACAGCACCTCACTGAACTGCTGTGGGCATCCTGGAGCATGGGGCTTCCATTGTCCTCCCATTATTTCTACTTTACATCTGAGAAACAGGACCAGAGAATTTAAGCAACTTGCCTAAAATCACACAGCCAAGCAAACTCCCAACCCGCAGACTCTGTGCCTTCCTCACCACACACAACTCACTTCCCACCCCACCCACCACTGGCACCGGAATGTGATGTGGTACCCCACCACACCCCACCAGGAAAGAACTCCAGATCCAAGTGGTCACATCCCAGACTCGGCATGTGGCTTTGACAAACCCTGACGGAAAGTCTGTGCCAGTACTCATGGCTTGGGACACAACACAAAAGTTGACAGCTTGTGGGAGTGGACTGCAACTCGCCACGCTTCCTGCCCAGCACAAACAATCTCTCTGGTTTTCGAGTACCAAACACGGGGTGGCACTGAGACCCCAATGTCCCGAGAGCTCCCAGCCCCGCACTGCTCCTGTGAAGGGCGCTCTGCCCGGCTCACTGTGGCTCCCGGCTTTCCAATGCTGACCTTCAGCATGTTTCCTGTGACCCCTGAAGCTTCCGCTCTGCGAGGTCCCCAGGTGGTTTCTATACACACTCCTGTTTGAAAACGGAAAGCAGGGCTGGGAGTGGTGGCGCAGGCCTGCAATCAGCACTTGGGAGACTGAGGCAGGAAGACCAAGTTCAAGGTCAGCCTGGGGAAATACCAAGTCACTGTCTCAAAAAATAAAAGCCACAACACAGAAGCAGTCACCTCTTTAATTCACCCTTTAAGTGGGCTTCTTCTTTTCTTCTTTTTTGGGGCCAGGAGCAAATCTGAGCCTCACCGTGCTTCACACGTATTCTGTCACTGAGCAGCCGGAGAAACCCTGACACAGATTCTTCCCGTAAGTAGTCAGAATGGAACCCATGGCTACATCCTCAGACCTTCATCTTTTGAGACAGAGTCCTGCTCTGTCACTATGCTGCCCTGGCTGGGCTTGAACTTGCAGTCCTCCTGCCTCACCCTGCCCAGCTTACAGTCAGTGTTCTTTTTAAGGGACAGCTAGTGAATCAGAGTTGAGAAGTTCCACGTCTGCAGTCCTTTCTCCACGGCACGCTGCAGCAGCTCTTCTGCACTAGAACTCACCCATAGCGGCCCATTCCTGGCTGCACTGCAGTGAGCTCTGCAGACCCCTCCACAGGCTGCTGGAAGCCTGTGGAGCCCTGTGTCCAGCCCTGTTTGTCAGGGCCTGGAGCCCGAGCCACCCCAGGTGAGAGTGGCACCACAGCACAGTTATGCCACCCGCAGGCAACAACTCCTCTCCACCCACTCCTCCCCTCCAAAGGAGGCAGCCACACTTTCATATGTGCACACAATGCCTGTGCACTTGGAGGAGCACGCTGAGAGCTCAAGATTTCCAGAATCTGGGATCATACACATCAGAAAAACTGCCGAAGCACCTGGCAAGCTGACACAACCAACCACCAAATAACAACAGACACACGCAGACACGTGTTAGTATACTATTTCAAAAAGAAAAAATGCTTAAAAACCAAAACAGCCATGCATGGTGGTACAGACTTATAATCTCGCCTCCTCAGGAGGCTGAAGCAGGAAGTTTGAGGCCAGCCTGAGCAATTTAACAAGGCTGCCTCAAAATGAAAAGTTTAGCACTGAGATGTAACTCTGTGGTAAAGCACCTGGGCCCGTTCCCAGAATCAGAGAATGAAGCATCCAGTACACCTTGACTCTTCTGCATTTCTGCCACCACCATCAGCACCAGGCTCTCCCAGCGAGCCCAGCCAGGGACCAACCGGGAGACAGGGCAGAGGGTGGAGAAGATGACCACAGCTGCACCACACTCACGTGGTACCCAAATCTACAGCCAGCATCAGACCAGGAGAAACTGTCACTTGACAGAGACCACGAGGGAACCCAGGCACCCACCTTCTCATCCTGGTACAGCTTGTTGACGCTCTCCAGCTGGAAGCTGTGGCTGGACTGGATCTTGTCCAGCTGTTCCCGCTGCTTCTCCAGCTCTCCCTGGAACTCAATCTTCTTCAGCTCCACGGCACCTCTCTCCGCGGCCGCCCTGCGCACCCTGCCTTCCAGCTCCAGGATGCGCGTCTGCAAGGAGACCACAGTGTGAGGCCAAGTGAGGGCCACTGAGCCCCTTGACACAGAGCACGTGGGGGCCCGGTCCACACCCCAGGATCCAAGCTGATCACTCTGAGGAAGCTGGGACAGGCTTTGCTGGAGAAACACTGCTCCAAGCAGGGCAGTACACTTCCCTGGGCTTGCATGTCCTCCTGCAAAACCAGCTCAGGTTTACATGTAGCGCACATACTAGAATATTCTGTGCATTGCCAGACCTCCGCCAACCTAACCAGGCTAGTTCCTCTTCCCCATTAATGAAGCACTTAACTCTTTTTTGCCTTTCCTGAGACAAATATCTTGCTAAGCTGCCCAGGCTGGCCCTGAACTTGCTACTGCTGCCTCAGCCTCTTGAGTGCTGGGATCACAGGCTTGTGCTACCACCTGTTTCAGCACTTAACTCTTCAATCAGACAGAATTTCAGGAAGCTTGATTCTCCAACTCCAGACACAGAGACCTCAGTGGAAACAGGGGCTCCAAGAGGCTCAGTCATGACCCCCAACCCTGGCAGGTGAGATAAGTGCCAGAAGGACACACACGGACGGGTGCAGTGTGCAGAGCCCACGGCCAGGGGTGGACCTGCATGTTGCACCATCTTCATCTGCCTGCTCTCTGTGCAAGGGGAACAGGGAAGCCCAGCTCTGCGGGGCTTGTGTTAAAGGAGATGGTCTGTGAACAGTGTCGACAAAGAACAGCTGCTCTCACGCTGTCCTGCGGGAAGCAAGTCACCAGGACCCCTGGGGATAGAACTCAAAGTTGTCAGCACAGCAAAGGCCACTGCTGCTGAGGGAAGAAGATGGAGAGTGGAGGGCCAGGCCTCAGGGATGGGGTGTTCAGAACCAGACACCACGAGGCCAGGAGAGGCGCTGGACACATCAAGCCAGGGCTGCGTGAGCCCTGGATTTGTCCACGGAGAAGGTCCTTCTCACTGCTCAGCACCATCCCAGCCCGTGACAGTCACCACATGTGAAAAAGCTAAATCGCTCCTACCACTGAACGGTGGTGGTGAAAACCGGGGCTCTCAAAAGCACATTTCTTTCACCATCACTCCAACACCCCGCAACAGGGCTTTCTGCTACCTCCCACAGACAAAGGACCAGGGCACAGTCAGTGCACCTCAGCCAGCTGCCTTCTCAACCCACTCGAATGCTTGGAGGAAGAGCAGAGAGCCTGGGAGCCATCCTGGACAGGATAGCGGAAGCAGGCCTCTGCACAAAGCCTTCGTGGCCTCTGGGCTGCGTCAGGAATCTACAGGCCCTGAGCGCCCATGGCAGCATCCATGGACACAGGCCTCCAGTGACACTCAGCTAATCCTGAGACCAGTACCAGCAACTTAAATCCCTGACAACATCCAGACACACACACACCAGCAAAATACCTGGAGATCTACGCTCCGGGAGCTGGCAATCCAGTAGTTGAAGCCTAGGATGATGACGCAGGCCACCAGGGCAGCCAGCAGGAGTGGTGGGGCCTTCATGCTTCGACGCCCATTTCCCAAGCCCATCATCTCAAAGCCTGGCCGTGGACCTGCTGGGGAAAACGGGCACTGGCTTCAGCAGCCGCAACAGGGCTTTCTGCTACCTCCCACGGACAAAGGACCAGGGCACAGTCAGTGCACCTCAGCCAGCTGCCTTCTCAACCCACTCGAATGCTTGGTAGAAGAGCAGAGAGCCCGGGAGCCACCCACAGGCAGGCATCATCCAGAAGTGTCCCCAAGGCATGTACGCCCTGCTGCCCAGCACACACACCACTGAGACCAAGTGGCCCCACTTCTCTTCCTCGCACCCACCCTTGGTCTGCTAGGTGGTGTGAGGAGAGTGCACCTACCCAGCACAGGCTAACAGTGAGTTATGCAACAGCAAACATTAAATGCTCTCCTTTTGGGGAGAAGAGTATTATGGATTCCTACAGAAGCTGACCTGGCGAGGCCAAGGTCCTAACCTCAGGTGGGGACGCAGCTCTCCAGCCAGCACCACAGCCCTGGGGATGCAGCCTGAAGCTCCACAGAAGCCCCAGGCAGCACCACTGCTCCCACAAGGCCGTGTAGCAAGTGTTTCTCCTCTGTGCCAAGGGTCAAGGGTGGCTGAAGCTGGACGGGGTAGGGACCAAGCCCAGTCTGCAGCTCAAGGTACACATGCTTCACCGGGTACCAGGAGGAGCTCCTAGCTTTTGCGTGGGTTCTCCAACTTCACAGAGCCCACAGTGTGACCGTGTCAGGGATGAGCCTGGGCCAGGAGGCAAATGCCCGCCACGCAGGCAGGCACACAGAGGCTGCCAAGTTTGTACTCAGGTCTAACTGGACAGAAGCACCGGTCTCCAAGAACAAGGAAGCTGGTTTTCCAAACGGCTTCTAATGAGCCAGACGAAGCAGAGCTTTACCAGCGCACATGAGGCCACACCACAACAAACGCTCCCGAAAACAGCATGTCTTGCCTCATGTGCCAGGCGTGGGGGCACAGGAGCGGGAGGGGGGGATCATCTGAGAGAGGAGAAAGCAGAGGAGAAAGCAGAGGGAGAAAAGGAGGAATCGCAGTATTTTCACCATTTTTTCAGCAGCTGGGACAAAACACCCAACACCCACCAAGTAGAGGAGGAGAGGTTTACTCTGGCTCACAGTTTCAGTCCAAGGTCAGATGGCTCCAAAGCAGGACAGGACGGCAGAGGGGCTGCAGGAGGAAACCGTCCCTGGTGGCAGCCAGGAAGCAGAGGGTGCAGGGAGAAGGGAGGGAGATACACCCTGCCAGGCCACGCCCAGTGACAGCCTCTTGCCCCTTGGCCCCAACTACAACTGCACCTGCAGCTACTCCTCCAAGGTGAATCCAGGACAGGACAGCACAGCATGGCGAGGACCCAATCACCTTCCAAAGCCACCGTGCTGGGGGCGGGGTCACTCTAGCGCTGCTAAACCGGAAAGAGGAGGAGGAGTGGAGGGAAGAACAGAAGAAGGGGAGGAGGTGAGGAGAGCCAGGAGGGCCTCTCCGGCGGGACGCAGTTCTCAGCGGGGTGGACGTGAGGCGCTGCCACACCCCCATGGTCTACTGTGCCCCTACAAGGATTCTTCTCTCCTCGTGGTGGGCTCCTAAAGTGGGAGCCTGGCGGCACCCACCAGCAACAGCCTAGTGGAGTGGTCTACAGTAAAGCACGCAGGCACAGCCACGGCGGATGGATGCTCAGTGATGCTCAAGTCCCGTGTCCACACGCGCCTTTCTCACGGGCTTCTGATCTCAGGGTAGGAGAGGAAAGAGTATCTTTAGTCCCCTGATTACCAGACACCAGCAAGGCAGTCTGCACCGCT
This sequence comes from Dolichotis patagonum, assembly GCA_004027295.1. Lineage (NCBI taxonomy): Eukaryota > Metazoa > Chordata > Mammalia > Rodentia > Caviidae > Dolichotis > Dolichotis patagonum. The sequence goes on along the minus strand of PVJX010006023.1, from coordinate 1,776 downwards.
GGAGAGCAGCCTCAGATAGAAACAGGAACCTTCTACCAGAGTCTACGGAAAGTGTTACTACTGCCCTATCACATTGGTTTGGATCAAGAAAGGATTTGTGTAAAAAAATTCTCCTTAACTTTTTAACATAAAAGTTACTAATACAAATAAGAGAACCACTGCACAGTAGACTAGGAAGCTACATTGCCCCCTTCCTGCCCCAAGTGGAGGGACAGCACTGCCTTTCCACACGCCTGGGGCGCCCCCAAGCCTCAGGAACACAGGCTTCGCCTCCCCCACCCCACCCCAACTCCAAGGTTCAGGGTGAGGCCCGCGTTGGTGTCTCTTAATCTCCCCACCTGGTTCAAGGTGCAGCCACACAATAGCTGTTTCCTCCTACACTAGCACCTTTATTTTTCATCCAAACAAGACCACAAGCCCAGTGCTCTGCACTCAGGGAGGGGCGCCCACGCTGCACCCTTCCCCTGCAGCACAGGCAGTGCGCCTCCCATTTTAAAGGGCACATACAGAAGCACAGGGTACCCAGCACACAAGACACCCTCACACACCCACCTCATGTGCACACGCAAATGCCTCATCCATAGTTCTGATCTCCAAAATGTTGTAAAGCCTTGAGACTGTTTTTTGATTTTTTTAAATTTTTAAACCAAACGACCTACTTGTATCAAGGTCTAATCAGAACTCACATTACTTCTACTTTTCAATCCTTCTCCCTTCTTATGACTATCCAGATATTTCATTACAGAAAGAGTTCTATTTTGTTTTGTTTTGGGTACCAGGAATGGAACCCATTACCTCCCACTCGCCAGGAAGGCTCTGTGCTGCTGAGGGATATCCTCCTCTGCCCCGGAAAGATTTTTTTTTAAAAGTATTTTGCTCTCTAGTTGGTTGAATCTCTGGGCAGAACCCAAGCTTACGATTTCATATTTACATTTAAATTGTGCATCCATTTGGAATCCCTTTTTGACAACAAAGAGTAAAGAACACAGAGGAACGGAGACCACGCACCAGGGCTTCGTGGTGTGGTCGCTTCTACTGTAGGAGGCTCCGGGTGAGTTAGAAAAGCTGGGAACCTGCAGCTGCTGGCTGTTTTTAATTTCAACAATTGCACATCCTGGGCAAACGTTTTACGGGCCTGTAAGACAAAAGGTTTCAGGACAGAAGGCCGAGGGGCCAGAAAGGACTCACGGCCTGGAGGGGGAGGGCGAGGCCAGCCACGTCCTGGCCGTCCTGGCCGCAAGGAGGAAGGAGGAGTCGGGAGAGAGGACCTCACTTAGAGAAGGACGAACCCTGCGTGAAAACAGACAACCTGTCAACAGCGTGAGCGCTACACCTCTTACTGTTTTTCTTTTTTAAAAAATTTCCTTTTCGTGTGGGGTTTTTGTGACTGCTGCAGCCACATCCATGAAGGAGCCGGCCCCTGCGCAGGTCCCAGGCCAGCCAACACAGGAGCTCCCCCACCCCGCGCACACCACGGCCCACCCGCTCAGCACCGGGGACTGGGCGGCCTGCACGCAGCCCCCCCCCCCAACATGTAGGGACTCATGCATGTGTAGAGCTTATAAACAGTTTACACAAACCAACTATATAACACATGTTGAAATAAACAACTACTTTGAAAAAAAAGAGACACTACAATACCCAGTGCTGATTCCATAATGTCATGATGTGAAGTCCAGCAAAACTATCACTTTTTGTTCAAAGTGATCTTAGCTTGCTTTGCCTTGTCTAAGTTCAACACACATGAAGGTATGGACAGCTGTTTTGAGGAGAATG